>APFE031739419.1:232142-301612 GCA_000404065.3 Pinus taeda
TATATATATATATATAGTTGGGACCATGATACTCTCATATATTGAGACAATGCAATTGTGCGAGACAAGCTTAGGCTTGTGGTTGGCACCTCCTTGAGAGGGAGGATGATTATGGTATCCTTTTGTGATTTATATGATTATTTATTCTCTAACATGATACTTGATTTGATGTCCTGTATAAATAGATGATTGTTGCTATTGATATATGATGATTACTTGATACAAGTACGATGATATGAGTATGATGAGAGAAACATTGATCGAGGACACTGAGCCATACTCTTCCCTCCTGTTTGAGCTCCTAGGGTTAAGGAAAATCTAGATAATAGGGTATCATCCCTATCGGTTACCCATAGGGTTGGAGTAGTAGCTCACCCTATCTTTGCCTTTGCAAAGTATAACCTAGTTGGCATCATACCCACAAGTTGGGCTTGTTGGGAGTACTGCTCCTCATCTAGCCAAAGAGTTGAGAGTGAACTTGGGGGTGTAAAACCCAAGGTGATTATGATGTAGGTGATCTACCACTTGACTATTCATTGTCATTGATGGGAAGATCAGTAGGAAATAGGATGGGTTGAGTAGTATCTCCCCTATATCACCTATTTCTTGATATGGGGTCATAGTAGTACCTCCCCCATGAGGTTCCGGGTTGAGTAGTAGCCCCCCCATTAGGTTCCGGGTTGAGTATTAGCTCCTTGATGTGGTTCTAGATTGAGATGTGTTCCATTATGATATACTCTCTGATGATGATGTGGGTCATAGATCTGACTCCCCGCCAATATTTCCAAGTAGTAGCTCGATGATATTTCTAGGTAGTAGACCGATGGTATTTCCAAGTAGTAGCCCGATGATATTTCCTGGTAGTAGCCCGATGGCATTTCCAAGTAGTAGCTCAATGACATATTTTCGGGTAGTAGAGTGATGACATTTCCAAGTAGTAGCTTGATGACATATTTTCAGGTAGTAGCGTGATGACATATTTCCGAGTAGTAGCCCGATGACATTTCTAGGTAGTAGCTCGTTGATAGACATTCTGGGTAGTAGCATGTCGACTAATATTATGGGTAGTAGCATGCTGACAGATATTCCAAGTAATAGCCCATTGACTGATATTCTAGGTAGTATCCCTCTGACATATATTCTAGGTAGGAGCTCGCTGATACAGATTCTGAGTTGAAGCCCAGTGAATAGAGGATTATAGATTAAGCTCCTTTCAGGTAGCAAATTCTTCTTCGTCTAGATTCAAGAATATTCAGCATATGAGCAAGAATAATCAAGAGATAAGAAATAATTAATAAGAGATGTACATTGATTATCTAAGATGTTGAGATACTTGATACAGGACGTATGTCATGTTGATCAATGGTCTGTTATTGGCAGGCGGAATTCTCCCTAGTTGAGAGGGAATGTTAAAAATATGCAATTGTAGTCAAATTCCACTTTGGACTACTTATTTGATGTATATTATGATGTCATCAAATTCCTCTTTCTGAGAGGACCAAAATTGACCTAAATATCACCTCATTTGGACAAGCGATAGTTTAGTTATGAATTATTTTATTCATATATATATTATGGATCAGGTCGGCCCTATGCACATGTACCAATGGACAAGTCAAGTGGATCTTCATGGAAGCCTATAAATAGAAGAGACATCAAGCTCATCTGGACGCACACAGGTCTGACAGAGGAAGCTTGCTCAAGGGTCTGAAAGTTCAGGATGAAACTAGCACTAAACTAAGGTTTTCTGATTCAAAATTTTTGGCATAGAACTGAGCATTTGGGCCTTTGGACACTGGAACACAGTGTTCATGAGAGTGAATTTGGGTCCTTAGTCTCTGTTACAAAGTCTTCATGAGAGTGACCGGGATTCTGGGTTAGTTTGGCACCTGGATGCTTGCACAAAATGGTATGGGTGCAATCGCGCTGCCACATTCGTTATCATATAGTTCACAGAGAGCGGCCATGTCTGTTATAGTTGCTCGTACGGCTCCTCCTCCCTGTGACCAGGACTCCAAGATGAGATTCCAGTATTCTGAAGATTTGTTTCAATGACAAAAGTTTTCTGCATTAGGCTATAGGAAGTGACAGTACATTACAGTTATATGAATCAAATTTTTGATGTTTAGATGCATTTCAGAAATAATCTAGTTGTTGTGAATATATGGACCACTGTACTCCCTTTTGTTGAATCGCTTTCCCCATAGTGGGTTTTCCCTGGTCTCTAACCAACCCTGATGTCTCTATGTGTGCATGTTTTTCTTCTCTTGCTCCTTTAGGTTTCGCTACATTGATCATGATGTTATTGTTCTTTCCACATAGTTGAATATGTTGATGAATAATGATGTAAATCTATATAATGTTATGATGTTATAGGGTGGACTTAATGTATTAATGAAGAAATTAAATTATCAAAGCAAAGAACAATATATCCCTATGAAAAATTAATAGTTTTTTTTCAATTTCCTTAATTGTAGCAAAATTTAATATTTTTGGTAGTTTTTCAGGTCTTAAACTTATGTAGTTGTTTTGAGGGACTACAAGACTGTTTTTCAGGAAAATGAAGAGATTGGAAAATTTCCAAATCAGTTTATTGGTTTTATTTTGGCCTCCTCCTTGACATCCCCGAAACAAGGTATTATGATATCCAAACGGAGATTGTATGCTAAAGTTACAACCCCGAGAAATTGATGTTCCAACTTACCCTAATGGGGCCCTCAAACTTTTGGTGCTTCATCTCCTAGGGTTAGGTTTTTGGATGTTTAGGGTTGCCCTTTGTTTCTCAATGATAAAAATTCCACTGAGCCTCATTGTAACATAGTTTAGAGGCATGAATTTTCCACATCTCTTCTCAGAGATAAACTACCATCACCTAAGCTAGTTTATTTCCATTCCTTTTGTAACAATTTTTCAATACTCTACTATTAATGAATTGAAGTTATGTTTTCTTTGTATCTCTGTGTTTCTATTCATACCTATATTTCATTTCATTCCCTCATAAATCTGGATCAGTGGTAGTAGAGTGGTCTACTCTTTCTTCATTTTTTTGTGCATATCCCCAACAAGATTGGGGTATAATGAGTTAGGGTTCGAATTGGTTGAACCTTTGCAATACTAGCCTCTCTGACCCAGATGGCCTCCCATGGTAGAAGAAAAGAAATATGAGGGAGTAGGAGATCCTTTAAAAACGTTACTCAAAGAAACCCTCAAGTGACAAAGGAATGTGATTGTCGTCCCTTAGGAAACCAATTTCCCGCTTGTGTAGAAATTGTGCCTAAGACATTAATAATTTATTATGCTTGTCACTTATATCTCTATTCAATTCCTTGTTTGAAGAGTCTGAAGGACTCGACCTTAAATTCTCAATATTTAGATGACTTAGAAAGTTTCAAAATGCCATATGATGTTGAATATGAATGTGATGAGAAGAATATGTAAGGAAATTAATGACAATATGTTTTGTTTAATAGGAACTATTCTTTGTAATCTAGAGGAAACATATGAAAAGAGGTTTTAAATATGGGAGTGCATTTAAGGATTTTAACTTCATTTACATCAGTAAATAAAGACCAACTGCTTCATTACCATATTTAAAAACATGAATAAATAGAAATGACACACAATTGAGAAATAACATAATTGTACCTAGAATGTATGGAAAATCTTGATTCTTTTATTAATCATCAATTCATTAAATACAAAATAGTGTTGTCTCCAGGTTCTCCAAAATTCGGCCCCCGTTTTTTTTTATAATCTTGCCTCTTTATACATCATAGGATAGTTAATAACCACCCAAAACTGTCAAACTACCTAACTTTCCTCTAACTACTTTGAAGTAAATATCATTACAAAATATTACATTTGAGAGTCAAAACACCTCATTCATTTCAAGAAAACAAGATAATAAGAAGTAATTGAAATCAGAGAATGATGGGAGATTACTACTTTCTGTTAGAATCTATAGCTTGAGACTGTGGTTCTGTTTATGTATCTTTGTGTTGCTCTATCATCCATTCCTTGCACTTTCTCCATAATGGCACATTTGTTTTTGGTGCTTCTTATAACTTGTCAAGTGTTACCTTGAAAGCTGTAATCCTGTTGTAAGTGGGCTTGTCAGTAAATAGAGTCTTTACCATCCAGAGAAGCTTAAAATCCTTATTCAGGAAATTCACTATGGTAACTCCCTTTAACGTTGTTGTCCTTTCATAAGTGTTGTCAACTTTTCTATTTGCCTCAACCAACAAGGTCTCATATGTGTTCCATGGTAGCAAGTTTCCTTGTAGATCCCAACAAGAAGGAAGTCTAGCCCTAACCCTTTTATCAAACAAGATGTTAAACTTTGAAACTGCCTCCTTTATCTCCTTTAGCTTCTCCTCAGCAGTAACCCTGCAAATATTCCTGATAATCATTTTATTAAAATCAATAGCACATAACATTCTGTCAGGTATCTCATGTTCCTTCAGTTCTGTAGTAGACTTAGAATTAATGAAATCTGTTATTTTCTTTGCAAACTTTGATCTATCTAGATCCTTCTACTTATTTTTAGTGACTACCTTTTCCATATCCGAATGAGTGTCTTTTCTTCTAAAATAATCACCAAAAATCCCCAAATGCCTTTGATAACTTCAATAATCTTATCCCATAAAATTTATCTGGCTTGAATTAAGGATACATTACCTTTCATTTTCTCTTTTAATCTTTTCATTTCATCTTCAGCCCTCAAGATATCCTCTCTGTACTTATTTGCATTATCTTTTTCCCTTCTTGATTCCTCTTCACTTAAATTCAATAGTTTACAAGTTGTTTCCAGCTCTCTTTGGGCTTTCTTAGCATCAAGCTCAGCCATTTTAAGATTTTTTCCCAGTTGTAAAACCTATGTTGCTAGATCATTAGTGTTGGATGGCATTGCTACCATACAAACATGAGTGTCCAACTGTTTTTGAAACTTGTCAAGAGTTTCTTTAAGTAAAGAAACTTCCTCAGTTTTCTGTAACACATCCTGTAAAAGCTTTTCTTTTTCATTTTCCACTTTAGCTATCCCTGCAACTATGGGATGCTCACCTGTAGGTAAATTCAATTTCTTTTTCAAGATCCCAATCTCTGACTTAGAAGATTGCAATAACTTTTGAACAGAAGGTTGGTCATCAGGATTGACCCCTACTTTAATGATAATCTTCTTTAACTCTTCAACCTGAGCATTCAAAGCTCTAGAGTTGGCCTTTTCCAATTTCAACTGCTGAATTACCTTATTAAACATTTTTTCTGCCTTAGCTACTATTGCACTTGTATTATATAGATCATTTACAGTTAACTGTCTAGTTTGCATATGTAGATTGACCTTATCAAGCATTGGGAGCTTGTGAGTGTCAACAGTCAAATTCACAGTCTTAAAATTGCTTGAAGATCCAATTGATATTTCTGTAGGGTGAGAGAAAGCAATTTTTAGTTGGCTCTTCTCCAAATCCATGGAAAAAAGCAATCTGGTTTTCTCAGGGGTTACTTAAGACTCAACTTGAGCCTCCGTATTCAGCTTTATCTTCAAATTTCTTTCAACTATTTGAGCAAACATATTTTGTATTAAAAGGACCTGATCATGAATAGGTTCTCTAGAAGATGGGGAACCAGGAGCACCTTCTTTCTCTCCCAATTGAATGACCAAACCAGGTTGTGACAAAGACACTACATCCTGTAGCTTGATCCTCTTTATTGTTTCAGACTCTTCCTCATACAGATCAATGACTTTTTCTCTAGCTCTCTTGACCCCTTTTTCTGTAATGCTAGGGGTTTCAAACTTTGTTCCCTGAATGTTTTGCAAAACTCCATTTTCCAATTGTTCAGTTTTAGGTTTGCTTTCATGTAGAAAAGCTTAATAGTCATTCTCCAATCTTCTCGTTGAAATAATTTGGTGAGGGTCATAAGCCCACTCAACCTCATGTAGAAAACCCATATCATTCAACAATTTTTCAACTTCTAGAGCAGCTTGTCTAGTATTTACAATGAAGGGTCCCACTACTTTAGGTAGCTTGAAAAAGAAGCCTTTCTTCATAGGAACAAAATGAACTTGATCAACATCTAAGCTCTACCTTATGAATTCAAAAGAAAAAAGCCTCATTGGCACGAACTTAGGTAACCTGTATGGCTTGACAGAGGTCCCATAAAGCCTAATCTCTGCATGTTCTTCAAAAATAAACCAATCTCCACATCTCACATCCTTACTCAACTGAAGATACTCCTGACCTTTAGGAAAGAAAGTTGGGGGTAGGCTTCCGTTCAGAATCTTATAAGCCACTGGAAGAAATAAAGAAACAAACTCAAATAAACCACCATCTTTTGGATCACCTCTTATTAGGTCTGTCCAGAACACTACTGATTGCTTCCTTTTATTGACATGAACCACATTCAATCCCAAACCAGAGAAATGATTAGCATTCTGATACAAAAATAAATATGTGATGACTAAAGGAAATTTGAAAGAAACAATGAGAGGTAAAGTCATAAATTGAGTATTGATAACCTCTACCCAGAAAGTTGGGATGTCTAGCATTGTCTCAGGCCTTATCATTAAGGAGAACAATCCCAGCACAACTTCGTCTACTTGCTTTGAGTCTTCCTTTCCTATAATTTTAGCAATTATTTGCAACACAGGTATTAAATCAACTACAAACATTCCTAAAGAGAAACGATTGCCATCAAGGAAGAATTGACCAGATTTAGGAGCTTAAAAAGAAGTGACATGGGAAAGCTCCTGAGGAGACATGTTTTCATAATAAGAAATTAGGGATTCTTCAGTAAAAGTAGTGTAATTTCTTGATACAGGATAATTCAAGGCTTGGTGTATTAGCTGTGAAGTTACCTGGAAAGAATGTTTCCTTGACTGGTTCATTACAAAACATTTCTTAGGGTACATTGTTGAGGCTAACCATTGGACAAATTCAAGAAATAAATGAGTTATGGGAACAAAAGCGGCTAGGACACCTGACCTAACCATTTCCATGGCTACAGGATATTTCTTGTGGTTTAGCATGACCCCTTGATATAATGGAAGGTATTTAATGGCACAGAGGGTATCAAAAATATCATGCTCGACATCCATTAATGGGGTATGAATGATTGAGGAAGAACTTACTTGCTTAGTCATGGCATCTGGTGGGTGACAGTTGCTGACTCGGAATAGAATTGTTGAAGACAATTGCTGACTTGGAATATCAAATTAGAAAAGAAAATCGCTCTGTTTTACAAGCAAATGATCAATACAATGTTCTCCTTTTCTTTATTTATATACAATGGGGGGGGGGGGGGGGGGGGGGGAACTATAATAAATGCTATGAAATAAATGTTGAGCATTAATGGAGTAGTGTATGAAGTGGCGAGGTATGGTGAGTGACATGGGAAATTAACATATGAAAGCAATGGAAGATGTGGAATGAGCAACGTGGGGCGGAAAGCTTTGGGAGCTCACCGTGGGGGTAACGAATGTACGGGAGCTTCAACGAGGTTGAACCCCCACAGTAATTTTAGGCCACCCATTGCGATCAACCATGCTAACGTCGCGGTCAATTGCAGGGGTTGAGCTTTAATTAATCTTCATGCTCATTGCTTCTTTGTAGCACACCTCAACCTGATTATCAATATATCGCTTGATCATGCCTCTTGAACCTGCATGACCTTTAGATAATGGGTCGGGCCCATTGTATTTTGATTTTTTTTTTAAATAATTACATACATAATATTTGATTTTGTGTTATTTATTTATTTATTTTTATTTTTAAATATTATCAAGTAACCTCAAGTGATAATGAATGCTACAACATCTAGCCCCACTTGGGGATAGTGATTTTACCTCAGCAGCACTAAGAACCGCAAACTAGTGCATTTTCCTTAGGCATGGAGTCATATATTTCTTTGCCAAACTCAATTTTGTGGAAATTTGTATAGTGAATCCATTCTGGTATCTACAGTGACAAGATGCTTGTGCTTTCAGAAATAGAAGTAATGTTTAAGATATTTCCCATTAACAGGCAACTATAAGGTTTCACCATCAAGATTCTCAGGAAGAAAAGTGTTATTGGACCTTGCTTCAACAATTCTAAAAGGGCCATACCTGAGAGGATCAAACTTCCCATGCTTACCCTTATCTTCTCTTATGGTATCCCATCTTAATACTAGGTCGCAACTTTAAAGTCAATCTCCTTGGATTTTCTGTCAAAAATACTTTTCATCTTTGATTGATACATAATCAAGTTGTCTCTTACCTTGTCCCTGTTCTCACTTAGCTCCACTACTTTATTCATTCTTCTTTTCAGAGCATTGGATTCTTCTTTCGCCTCTTGAGTCATTACAATCACAGGCTTCACAAGTTGACTTGGAAACAGAGCCTGAGTTCCATATACTAATTCAAAAGGTGATTTTCCTGTAGATATCCTTGTAGTTACTCTAGCAGCGCAGAGAGAAAACTTCAACTTAGAATCCCAATCTTTTTTATTCTCTGCAATAGTTTTCTTAAGGATCCTCATCAATGTTTTATTTGTTGATTCAGCCAGACCATTTCCTTGTGGATGATAAGCTGTTTAATGGGATAAAATAACATTGTACTTTTGATAAAAAGCATTAAACTTGTTTGAATTAAAGGCTTGGGCATTATCTGTTATGATTTTGATGGGGCATCCAAATCTGCTAAAAAAAAATTCTTCTGAGAACTTCATCACCACCTAGTCATTTTCCCTTTTAGTAGGAATAACTTCTACCCACTTGGTGAAATAGTCAGTAGTTGTAAGAATCCATCTGTGTTGTCCACTTGAAGGTGGGTTAATCTCCCCAACAAAATCTAGGCCCCCTTGTCTGAATGGTTCTTCTATGAAGAATGGGATCAAAGGCAAGGGAGCTAGCCTCTTCTTCTCAGCAAAAAGCTGACATTTCTGACAACTTATGACAAATTTATAGGTATCACCAGATAGAGTGGGCCAATAAAATCCTGCTTGAAGGATTTTATGTGCAGTAACCTTCCAAGTATAATGTCCTCCACATAACCCCTCATGATAATCTTTGATTGCCTCTATAAACTCATCTTCTGTTAAACATACTAACAAAATTCCTACAAGATCCTTCCAGTATAATCTAACTCCCACAATCACATATGGTTGTGCTTTGATCTTTAATGCTCTATACTTTGTTCTATCCAAGTTTTGGGGACAGGAGAGAAAACACAAATAATGGATTATATGCTTGTACCATTCTGAACATAAAAAATTATACCTAATCTTCATACCTAGATCTGGCTTTTCCTCACTTTCTTCAATTGTTTCTTCATCCACAGGTGTCAGTAATTTGATTTCCAATGCCTGAAAGTTCGACTCTGTTAATATTTTTTCCAGTCCTTTCCCTTTCACCAACTTTGTGGGTTTAATGTCCAAGTCATACTCTTAGATCTTGGCTATTCATTTTCCTCTTTTTCCTTCTACATCACTCTGTACTAATACATCTTTTACTGTAGCATTTGGCACATAAGCAATGATCTGTGACTACAGCACATAATTTCTAAAGGCTTTTAGGGATTTTATCAAAGCATACACCTGCTTTTCAAGAATATTATACTTTAGCTCAACATCTTTGAGAATCTTGCTAAAGAATGCAACAGGCTGCCCCTTCTCTTCATCATTCTTCTGCAGCAAGACAATAGTTATTGAATTCGGTGATGCGAATGAAAAAACTTGAAAAGGCTTTTGATAATCAGGGTTGATTAGGGCTAGAGCTACCTGCAATGCTTCTTTAATCCTATAAAATGATTCTTTGGCTTCCCTAGTCCAATGCACTTCATTCTCCTTCTTTAACATATTAGTAATCTCTTTTACAATTTTGCATAATTGGACACAAATCTCCTTAAGAAGTTTATTTTTCCTAGAAACTTTTGAATGTCCTTTTTACTCCTAGGCAATGGTATTTTTTGCACAACTTGTACTCTTGCTGGATCTATCTTCACTCCATCTCTAGAAACAATATGCCCCAATAGTTTGCCTCTTCCAAAGCAAAAATGGATTACTTAGGATAAAAGCCCAAATCTTCTACATTTTTCAAAAGGCTTTTTTAGATGGTCTAGATTTTCTTCATCATACTTTGAGAAAACAGTAGTATCATCCAAATATATTACTACAAACTTATCTCCCACAAAATCAATGTCCATAGCCCTCTGAAATGTAGCACCTGTGTTCATCAATCCAAAAGGCATTCCGACATACATAAAGGTTCCCCAGGGAGTTGTGAATGTCGTTTTCTTCTGATCTTCTCTATCCACAGCCATTGGGTTATACCTAGAGAATCCATCCAGCATTGACATTCTAAATGATCATGTTACCTTCTGCAGCACATGACCATATTAGGCAATGGATAATTATCTTTCAAGGAATCCCTGTTGATATTTCTAAAGTCCACACATAACCTTATCTCTCCATTTTTCTTTCTTACAGGCACTAAATTAGCCACCGAGTTGGAGTACCTGAGTGGAACTATTATTTTGGCATCAAGCAACCTTTTGACCTATTTTTCATTTGATGTTAGAAGCAGAGGATTTATCTATCTAAGCTTCTGTTTAAAGGGTTTAATTCCCTCTTTCAAGGGGATCTTGTGCTGAATAATATTTACATCGTATGTTTTGAGATCCTCAAAGGACCAAGCAAAGACATCAACATAGTCCTTGAAAAGTTTAATATATCTCTCTTGGTAATTAGGTGAAACTCCATTGAATAATTTGACTAGTTTGGGCTCCTCCTGAGTTCCAATATTATGATCTTGAATGTGTTCATCCTGTGAAATTTTCCCTGAGTTGACAGCCACATCATTGGGGTTAAAAAGCCTTTCAAGAGGGACAAGTCCCTTTGGCAAAATATTATCTTTCAATTGAAAAACTTTTTTATTAGCTATGGAATTTTTTAAACCACTAAATTCTGCAACTTTTGTTGTTTCATCTTCATCCTGATCAATTTTTGTGCCCTGAAACTTTTCAACCATAGTAAAAAATTCTTTAATTTGTTGATCATCTTCAAAAACTTGCCAATATTTAACATTATCAGGAACAGAAGGTCTATGCCTCATTTCTACCTCATATCTTAGTTTTGGATTAATAGGAGGCTTGAAAGTACTAGCAGCCACAACCAATGAATATGCTAATTTGTTCCCATCCCTTGGTATAAATTGAATGTTGAAAGCTTCGAAAAAGTTCTCAACCAAATCCCATACTTCATTTTGTATGCCCTACGCCTAGGGTTTTTTTTCTGACAGTGATTTTTTATTTGTTTTATAATCAACTACAAATCTCCAAAAGCAGAGATTGAATTAATTCCCATCTGTTTAGTTGTTTGCAGAGAAATAATCAAGGACTCATATTCGGCCACATTGTTTGTTGCTTCGAACTCCAATTTAAAAGAAAAATGGAACATATCACCTCCAACTGCAATTAGAAGGAAACCAACACCTGTTCCTTCCTTAGAATAGGCTCCATCAAAGAAGCATTTTTGCACCCCTTCAGTTTGCAGCTCTTTAATTACATTGGTTGAAGCAAGTTGCTTCTGATTATCTTCAGCCAACTCTGCATTATCATACAGCATGAAGCAAGCAAATTCATCTTTCTCCTAGCTATATACAAGTGCATTACTTGCTCCATTTTTTGTAATTGTTTTTACAAATCTAGTTTCTCTGTACAATCTTCGCTCTTCTCCACCAAAAGTCGTTATAACAGCATATGTAAAATCTATTTTCAGAACGCCACCCAATTTAGCCTCCTATGACCTAGATAGTAGCATTCCAAACCTAGTAGGGATATCTACTACTACTACATCCATGACCAAGCTTCTAGTTGGTATCTGGGCTAGTGACACTACCAGATCCTTAATGACCCCCAAACACTTGACCTTGTTTGAATCAAAAGAGTACAGGTCTCTATAGGGTTTGATTGTTTCATCATTGACAATGGCATAAGGTTGTGTGAAGCTCTTGAATCAAACATACAATTATGCAGGAGGAAATCATGGAACAATAAGGAAATATAAAAAGGAGGTGTTGAAGGATCTACTTCCTCCACATGTGGACCAAAAACCACTACTGGTTTATCATCCTATAGATTCACAGTGTCATTTATATTCACATTATTTTTTAAATTAATAAAATCAGCAATCTCCCTTTGATAAACTAGTGTTTTTGCTAATTATGTAAGGGTAACTTGAATTCTAACTTTTTCCAACTCTTTAATAAGATTAAACAAATGACCCTATTTAGCATTCTTTTCATTTTCATCTTCACCTTTCTTCATGACTGAAATTACTTGGGGAATGGAAACAAGTTTCTCCAAAGGAATTTTTCCACTTTTGTCTTCAGAAGACCACCTTGAAATATTTGTGTCTTGCCATTTGCATTCTGTTGTTGCTTTCCTTTATTTACTTATTTTGCAGGCTAAGATTCTTGTGGAGCCGCCTTTGGTGAGGAAGCTAGAACTTGCTGCTCACTTTCATTTTCCTAACTTCTTGATCTTTTCCTTGACCTTAAATCATATTTCTTATGTAATTATGCCTGCATAAAATCAGAGAATTTCTTCCAACACTCATCATTTTGATTTTCATCATAAATGGCATCTGTTTCGGCATATTCATACTCTTCTCCTTCAACACCAAGTTCATCTTCATCTACTGCATACAACGTAGAAATTTGATCTTCATGGTCCGTGGGGTGCTCTGGTACTTCACCAGGATCTGGCTCTATATACAATGGTGCTTGAATCTGATCTTTTTCTTTTCTCTCCTTTTGCAAGATTTGGAAAGGTTTTCTTATATATTAGGGATTAAAGTTCTTATTATATTGTGTTTTCCTCTAAGAATTATTATTTTCCAACTCTAGATTAATCAATTTATCTAACAAAGTTATAATTACATTAATCATATCCTCTAATGTTTGACTTTGAGAAGATTCTACCTTTGCCTTTCCCTTGTCTTGAGTAGGTTGTGTCTCTGGTGCTTTTCCTATAGCCACTAGATTTTCTTCTATCTACAGTGCATCTATTTGGATCTGATCAAGGGTTGGGGATCTTCTTTCCCTTAATGTGAATCCAAAATTTGACTCAAAAGCCCCTGCAAAAGTTATTTTTGCACTAGCAGGAGGGGGCTTAATCTCCACTGGAAGACTATTGTACAATTTATTAAATCTTCTAACAAATTCAACTACAGTTTCATCAAATTTCTTCTTTATAGCATTAAACTCTGTGAGTGAATACCCATGGTCTCTTTTTTCTCCCCATCTCTGGGTGAATAGGCGTTCCATCTCTTCCCAAGAAGGAACAGAGTTATTAGGAATCCCTTTGAACCATTTTCTTACTTCTCCATCCAAGGATTGAACAAAAAGTCTTAGAACAACATCTAGATGTTCAACGTTTAGGTTTTCTGCAAAATTAAAAAATACTGATACATGATTCTCTATTGTTTTTTCATCTTCCACTGTAAAACGAGGAAGAATCTTGAGGTATTCTTGTGGAATTTGATTCAACGGTTGTGGCAATTGAAGAGGTGCATACCTATTCATCAAGAATGCATGTGCTGCCATGTTTTCTCCCAAATTTATTGAACTTTGATTAACAACAGATGTGGAACCTACTGAGGGGTAAATGGAGTGTGCAGAGGTGGTAATGTAGTTATAGGTTCAGGTTGAATAACTAGAGCAGATAATGAAAAATTAACGGACTCTAAAGACTGCTCTTGACAGTTGGGTTCTTGACATGAAGATGATGTAAAAAGTGACTCTTGATCAGATGAATGTTTGGGTGAGAAATGTGATGAATTGTTGCCTGATGCAGACAGTGTAGGGATCAGTGTAAGTGGGGTTTTAGACCTTCCAACCTTCTTATAAACTAGCCTTTCAGGATCTGAAAGGGATTCAACTTTTTGTTGTGAGGTGTCTGATCTTGTGTGGGGTCTTCTTGGAGCCAAAGTTATTGCTTTTATCCAAAACAGCCAAAAATTTCCTCCTCACAACCAGAGGAAACTATTGAAAAACCAGAGAAAAGTGTTCTTGTCTTCTCTCCCCGGCAATGGCGGCAGTTAATGTTGCCCCTTAGGAAACCAATTTCCTGGCTGTGTAGAAATTATACCTAAGGTATTAATAATTTATTATGCTTGTCACTTATATCTCTGTTCAATTCCTTATTTGAAGAGTCTGAAGGACTTGACCTTAAATTCTCAATATTTAGATAACTTGGAAAGTTTCAAAATGACATGTGATGCTAAATATGAATGTGATGAGAAGAATATGTAAGGAAATTAAAGACAATATGTTGTGTTTAACAGGAAATATTCTCTGTAATCTAGAGGAAACATATGAAAATAGGTTTTAAATATGGGAGAGTCTTTAAGGATTTTAACTTCAATTACATCAGTAAATAAAGACTAGCTGCTTCATTACCATATTTAAAAACATGAATAAATAGAAATGACACACAATTGAGAAATAACAAAATCGTACCTAGCATGTATGGAAAATCTTGATTCTTTTATTAATCATCAATTCATTAAGTACAAAGTAGTGTTGTCTCCAGGTTCTCCAAAATTCGGCCCCTTTTTTTCAATAATCTTGCCTCTTTATACATCATAGGATAGTTAATAACCACCCAAAACTATCAAACTACCCAACTATCCTCTAATTTCTTTGAAGTAAAGATCATTACAAAATATTACATTTGAGGGTAAAAACACCTTATTCATTTCAAGAAAACAAGATAATAAGAAGTAATAGAAATCAAAGAATGATGGGAGATTGCTGCTCGCTATTAGAATCTATAGCTTGAGCCTGTGGTTTTGTTGATGTATCTTTGTGTTGCTCTATCATCCATTCCTTGCACTTTCTCCATAATGGCACATTTGATTTTGGTGCTTCTTCTAACTTGTTAAGTGTTATCCCCCAAGATGTAATCCTGTTGTAAGTGGGTTTGTCAGTAAATAGAGTCTTTACAATCTAAAGAAGCTTAAAATCCTTATTCCGGAAATTCACTATGGTAGCTCCCTTTAACACTGCTATCCTTTCATGAGTATTGTCAACTTTTCTCTTTGCTTCAACCAACAAGGTCTCATATGTATTCCATGGTAGCAAGTTTCCTTATAGATCCCAACAAGAAGGAAGTCTAGCCTTAACCCTTTTATCAAACAGGATGTTGAACTTTGAAACTACCTCCTTTATCTCCTTTATCTTCTTTTCAGCAGTAACCCTACAGATATTTTTGACAACCATTTTAGTAAAATAAATAGCACATACTATTCTGTCGGGCATTTCATGTTCCTTCAATTTTGCAGTAGACTTAGAATTAATGAAATCTATCATTTTCTTTGCAAACTTTAATCTATCTAGATCCTTATGCTTATTTTTAGTGACCACCTTTTCCATAACCTGAATGAGTGTCTTTTTTTCTGAAATAATCACCAGAAATCCCCAGATGCCTTTGATAATTTCAATAATCTTATCCATAAAATTTATCTATCTTGAATTAAGGATACATTACCTTTCATTTTCTCTTTTAATATTTTGATTTCATCTTCAACCCTCAAGAGATCCTCTCTGTACTTCTTTGCATTATCTTTTTCCCTTCTTGATTCCTCTTCACTTAAATTCAATAGTTTACAAGCTGTTTCCAGCTCTCTTTGGGCTTTCTTAGCATCAAGCTCAGTCATTTTAAGCTTTGTTCCCAGTTGTAAAACCTGTGCTACTGGATCATCTATGTTGGATGGAATTACTACCAACAAACATGAGTGTCGAGCTGTTTTTGCAACTTGTCAAGAGTTTCTTTAAGTAAATAAACTTCCTTAATTTTTTGTAACACATCCTGTAAAAGCTTTTCTTTTTCATTTTCCACTTTAGCTATCCCTACAGCTATGGGATGCTCACCTGTAGGTAAATTCAATTTATTTTTCGAGATCCCAATCTCTGACTTAGCAGATTGCAATAAATTTTGAACAACAGGTTGCTCATCAGGATTGACCCCTACTTTAATGATAATCTTCTTTAACTATTCAACCTGAGCATTCAAAGCTCTAGAGTTGGCCTTTTTCCAATTTCAACTGTTGAATTACCTTATTAAGCATTTTTTCTGCCTTAGTTGTTGCTGCATTTGTCTTATATAGATCATTTACAATTAATTGTCCAGTTTGCATATGTAGATTGACCTTGTAAAGCATTGCGAGCTTGTGAGTGTCAATAGTCAAATTTACAGTCTTAAAACTGCTTGAAGATCCCATTGATATTTGCTCAGCTATTTGAGCAAACAAATTTTGTATTAAAGGAACCTGATCATGAACAGGTTCTCTAGAAGATGGGGAATCAAAAGAACCTTCTATCTATCCCAACTGAATGACCAAACCAGGTTGTGACAAAGACACTGCATCTTGCAACTTGATCCTCTTTGTTGTTTCGGACTCTTCCTCATCCAAATCAATGACTTATTCTCTAGCTCTCTTGACCCCTTTTTCTATAATGCTAGGGGTTTCAACCTTTGTTCCCTAAATGTTTTGCAAACCTCCATTTGCCAATTTTTCAGTTTCGGGTCTACTTTCATGTAGAAAAGCTTAATAGCCATTCTCCAATCTTCTCTTTGAAATAATTTGGTGATGGTCATAAGCCCACTCAACCTCCTATAGAAAACCCATATCATTCAACAATTTTTCAACTTCTAGAGTGGCTTGTCTAATATTTACAATGAAGGGTCCCACTGCTTTAGGAAACTTGAAAAATAAGCCTTTCTTCACAGGAACAAAATGAACTTGATCAACATCTAATCTCTACCTTATGAATTCAAGAGAAGAAAGCCTCATTGGCATGAACTTAGGTAGCCTGTATGGCTTGACAGAGGCCCCATAAATCCTAATCTATGCATGTTCTTCAAAAATAAACCAATCTCCACATCTCACATCCTTACTCAACTGAAGATACTCCTGAGCTTTAGGAAAGAAAGTTCGAGGTAGGCTTCCATTCAGAATATTATAAGCCACTGGAAGAAATAAAGAAACAAACTCAAATAAACCACCATCCTTTGGATCACCTCTTATTAGGTCTGTCTAGAACACTACTTACTGCTTCTTTTTATTGATATCAACCACATTCAACCCTAAACCAGAGAAATGATCAGCATTCTGATACAAAAATAAATAAGTGATGATTGAAGGAAATTTGAAAGAACCAGTGAGAGGTAAAGTCATAAATTGAGTATTGATAACCTCTACCTAGAAAGCTGGGATGTCTAGCACTGTCTCAGGCCTCATCATTAAGGAGAAGAATCCTAGCACAACTGTTTCTACTTGCTTTGAGTCTTCGTTGCCTAGAATTTTAGTAATTATTTGCAACACATGTCTTATATCAACTGCAAACATTCCTAAAGACAAAATATTGTCATCAAGGGAGAATTGACCAGATTTAGGAGCTAAAAAATAAGTGACATGGGAAAGCTCCTAAGGATACATGTTTTCATAATAAGAAATTAGGGATTCTTCAGTAAAAGCAGTGTAATTTTTTTATACAGGATAATTCAAGGCTTGGTGTATTAGCTTTGAAGTTACCTGGAAAACATTTTCCCCTGACTGGTTCATTACAAAACATTCCTTAGGGTACATTGTTGAGGCTAACCATTGGACAAATTCAAGAAATAAATGAGTTATGGGAACAAAAGCGGCTAGGGCACCTGACCTAACCATTTCCATGGCTACAGGAGATTTCTTGTGGTTCAGCATAACCCCCTTGATACAATGGAAGGTGTTTAATAGTATAGAGGGTATCAGAAATATCGCGCTTGACATCCATTAATGGGGTATGAATGATTGAGGAAGAACTTATTTGCTTAGTCATGGCATCTGGTGGGTGACAGTTGCTGACTCGGAATAGAGTTGCTGAAGACAATTGCTGACTCATAATATCAAATTAGAAAAGAAAACCACTCCATTTTACAAGCAAATGATCAATACAATGTTCTTTTTTTCTTTATTTATATTCAATAACTGAATGGGGGGAAAAAACTGTAATAAATGATATGAAATAAATGTTAAACATTAATGGAATAGTATATGAAGTTGAGAGGTATGGTAAGTGACGTGGGCAATTAACAGATGAAAGCGGTGGAAGATGTGGAATGAGCGATGTGGGGTGGAAAGATTTGGGAGCTTACCACGGGGGTAAAGAATGTATGGGAGCTCCAACGAGGTTGAACCCCCACAGTAATTTCAGGCCACACATTGCGGTCAACCATGCTAACATCACAGTCAACTGCGGGGGTTGAGCTTTAATTAATCTCCGTGCTCATTACTTCCCTGTAGCACACCTCAACGTACTTAACAAGCTATCGCTTGATCGCGCCTCTTGAACCTATATGACCTTTAGACAATGGGTCAGGCCCATTGTCTTTTCATTTTTTTTTTAAATAACTACATACATAATATTTGATTTTGTGTTATTTATTTATTTTTCTTTTTAAATATTATCAAGTAACCTCAAGTGACAATGAATGCTACAACAGTGATGATGGATAACTTTTCCCAAATCCTTCGATAAATGCCCACAAGCAACGCATCTTCATCCAACAGCCACTCTGGAGGCACCACTCCCCTTAATGTACAAGTACAATTTGACATCCTTGTGTTTGAAGGCCAAATAGATGCAAATATTGTAGATAAATGGTTAAATTTGTTAGAAGGATATTTCTTAGTTCATGGTTTTTCCAATAGAGAAAGTATTACTTTCTCACTTCTCATAGTTGCCCCCACCTCAAGGATTGGTGGGAAACCTACTATAGGCAAAAGGATGAGAGGTAACCCTCACTATTTTCAGTCACACCCACTTGGAATTAGTCTGAGACACCATCAAGGAATAGTATTACCCAGTCGGTAGTTGTGAAGACAAGTACATACAATGGACTATGTTGCGGCAAAAAAAGGATCAAGATGTGCATGATCAAATGAATTTTTTCCATACCCTGTTCACAAAGTTGGGAATCAAATATTCTAAGAAACATTTGGTGCTCAAGTATTGTTGGTGCTTTCACAAATACATTCAGGAGGAAATGGAGTTCCTGGACATCTCCTCACTTGATGCAACATACATATATGATATCAAGATTGACAATAAATTCAAGCAGAAGAAGCAAGAGTTTGGATTTGCAAACCCAAGGAATAACAAAGGTGCCCCCAAGCCACAAAGGAAAGGGCAGATCTAGGTTGCAACCCTCTAGGACAACTCCTTGAACCCACATGATAAGAATAACAGGAAGGCAAAGAAGGACACGGGTAAGTGTTGTGAGTTCCATAAGACTCCCACTCACAACACAAATGAATGTCGTGCAAAGCAGGCGTTGGTGGCCGAACTAAAAGACTCAGAGATGGATGCATTCTTTGGTTCTGAGCCAAAATCCGACAAGGGAATTGAAAAAGAGAAGAAAATCATGATGTAGAACCCACTTCGATGATAGCCACGACCAATCTCAAAAAGGCAGAACCTAAGGATATAGAGGAGGGGGGGCACCTCTTCCACTCATAGATGTGGGTAAATGGTTTTTTGTTGCAGTTCATCATTGACAGTGGGAGCTAGAAGAACCTAATCTCTGTCAAGGTCATTAACAGATCGAAGCTGCCAATAACACCACACCTCTAGTCATACACCAATGGGTGGCTCCACCAAGGGTGAGATCTCCATGTTAGCCAGCAGTGTTTCTTGCCTTATAGAATCAATCCCATTACAAATGAGGTATTATGTGATGTTGCCCCTCTGAAATTTCGTGATGTTTTCTTAGGTCAGCCATACCTATGGAAGTGTCATGTTGTCTATGAATCCAGACCTCACATTGTTATTATTACTTCGGGTTAGAAATTATATAGGATACTAGAGGTGGCGCTACCTACCGCCTTTTATTTAATCTTTGCTAAATAATGTAGTAACATCATTTCCTAGATCGGGAAATTTGTATTCAGCATGATCTTCCCTCAGAATAAGAGGAAGATTGTGGCCACATCCACAACCTCCAGATAGGGCTCCTTTGCACGGCAGCAGTAGATGGATAAGTTCATGGAGGAGTATAGGGAAATATTCACCTCACCCACAAGGGTGCCCCAACACTATCAGGTCAAGCACTCCATTGATTTGACCCCAGGAGTGCTGCTACCAAATGGACCGATCTACAGATGCTCTATTCTAGAGAAAAATGAAATCAAGAGGCAAATGCAGGAAATTTTGCTGAAAGGGCACATCCGGCCAAGTTCATCACCATGTGGGAGCTCGTTCATGTTGGTATAGAATAAAGATAGAACCTCAAGGATCTGTATTGACTATCAAGTGCTAAATAAGATCATTGTCTAGAAAATGTATCAAATCCCATGGATTGATGACCTTTTGGACTAGCTCAAGCGGGGGAAAATATTTCAGTAAGATTGACTTGAAGTCTGGTTATTACCAAGTACCAATCGAACCCTCTAATGAGTGGAAGACTACCTTCAAATCCAAGAAGGGCCTTCTTGAATGGATTGTCATGCCTTTTGAGTTGACAAATACCCCTACAACCTTCATGAGGCTGAAGGATGATATTTTGTATCCCTTCATCAACTCGTTCGTGGTATTATATTTGGACGACATCGTAATCTTCAGCCAAAGTTGGGAAGAACACCTATATCATAATTGACATGTCCCCCAAACAATGTGAAAACACAAATTGCATGCTAATTTAGAGAAATGCACTTTTGGTGTGACCCATGTTTAATATTTGGGGTACATCATGATGAGAAGGGTGTGCACATGGACCCAACCAAGATAGAAGTTATTCAGGATCATCTAGCCCCAACCACTCTAACAAATCTCTGCAGCTTTCTAGGTCTTACCAATTTCTATCGCAGGTTCATGTTGGGATTCTCTCATATCATTTGGCCATTAAGTCAAGTCACCAAGGGTGGAGGAAAAGAAATCTTTTTCTTCTTCTTCTTCTTCTTCTTTTTTTTTTTTTTTTTTTTTTTTTTTTTTTTCTGAATCCCAACAGGGGTTTTTTGAGATGAAGCATCGCCTCTACTCTGCACTAGTGCTCACATTACCAAACCAGCCACAACCATTTGAAATTGAGATAGATGCCTCTGACTATGTTATTGGTGCAATTCTTACCCAGAAGGGGTATTTGATGGAATATCACATAGAGACACTTTCATATATTGTATGAAAGTGTCCCACGTATGACAAAGAGATGTATTCCATTATGCAGGTCTACCAATAGTGGAAGCATTATATTCTGGGAAAGGAAACAGTCATCCACACAGATCGCCAACCCCTGCAGAACATACAGACACAAGGAAAGTTACAAAATGACCACCATCAAAAAATGGTCCACATATATGCAACAATTCCATTTAAACATTAATTACAAGGCGGGAAGCAACAATAATGTTGCAGACTACCTCATCCGACCGTCAATTATAGAATTACCATTGTGCTCAACTCTTATGGACACGAGACTTTGGAATGGCTGCATCTTTACAAAAGTGATCCAAAATTTAGCACCACATACTAGATGCTCCTAGAAGGCAAGAAAGTTCTAGAATTTCACCTCTAGGATGCATTGTTATGCCACCTAGGACACCTTTTTGTTCCTTTAAGAGAGCATGCCAAGATTGTTTGGGAGGTGCACTACAGTTGGGTCATTGGAAAGTTTTTGGTAGAGAAAATAGTGGCAATGTTTCAAAAGTATTTTTATTGGTCGAACCTTCGAAAGGATGTTGGGAATCACATCAGATACTACAATACCTATGCCATTTTCAAACTAAAAATCAATATACATGGTCAATATACCCCTCTACCTAATCCTAGTCGGCCCTGGGAATCCATCTGCATGGCAATGACTATGTTTTTATGGTAGTCAATATATTTTCTAAGATGGCCATTCTAGCAGCCTACAAGAAGAGTATCATAGTAGAAGCCACTACCAAAATCTTGTTTTATTGAGTATGGGTACACTTTGGGATCCCACAATCCAATATCTTAGATCTGGATAGCAGGCTCTGAAGTACATTAGGGTCAAGCCTCTAGTTATTGTTGGATACCAAGTTGACGAAGTCCACGGCCTTCCACCCCAAACTAATGGACAAGAAAAGGTCATCAACAGGATGATCATGCACATCCTACACATGTACAACTCGAAGCATCCACACACATGGGATGAAAGCCTCCCCTATGTCTAGCATAGCTACAACAGATTTCTCCACAACTTAACTAGCCACAACCCCTTTCAGGTGGGGTTGGGATTTCGACCACTATGTGTTGAAGAAAGTATAACTAGGTTTGGTCTTCATAAATAAGAAATGTACTTTTAATTCTTGTATTTTGTAAAAGAAAGAAAAATTGTTTATTATTATTATTGAGCTTGGGTTTCTTGCCCAATAAATTTGTTTTATAGTTCAAGCACTAATTGAAAGTGCTTATAGGATTTTCCTAGGTTAAGAAGTCAAATAGGGACATTATCATAAAATGAGGACCCCATCAGGCATCTTGTAAATTGTAAAAATAATTGTTTTGTAATTTACTGAGCCCTCCAAGACCAAATCAGCTTGCCAGCTTGTCAAGTTGGCCTAGAAGTTGGAACTCATACCCTGGGAAGCATATATATAGGAGGCAATTCGGCCTCATTTGGATACAATCAACCCTCTCTCTAAAGTGAAGGAAGAAGAAGAAAAGGGTAGTGAATAAAGCAGAAGAAGACGAAAAAGAAGAAGTGTTTTTGGTCTCTCTCCCTTTCATTCTCTCCAAACGTGTGAAGAAGGAGGTTTAAATTCTACAAATTTTCACTAGGGTTTCTACAGTCAAGCTAGGGTTTCCTTGTGAGGGTTTTATCTGATGAAAAAGGGCTGAAAGAAGGGCCAACAGAGTCCCCTTCTATATCCAAAAGTCAAATTAGGTCAAGAGAGGTAGCTGGAGGTAGAGAAGAAGTCGTTCTTTTCCACATGTGTGAAGTAGTAGTTGTTATCGGGGGGGCGAAGCTGCAGATATGCATTTAGGGATGAAAATATGTGGCTGGAGGTCGAAGAAGTGTTGTCAGAATATATTTTTTTGGGTTTGGAAAGTAGTAAATCAAGCACATTATTGAGAAGTTGATCTTGGTCTTGGAAGGGCTTCAGTGTTGGTTAAAGGTATTGTTATTCGTCAATAAAGAATCTATAAGAAGAGATTGAAGGGTTTCCTCTCAAGAGGAGAGGTTTTTCCCTAGATTGGAGCCTACATCCTGTGTACTTGTATCTTGTTGATATTCTTATTTTGGTAGTTTTTTGATGATTTAAGAACACATGATAATAATAATAAGAAGAAGTTAATCCTAATAAGTAAAAATACATCACAAGCAGTTATCATAGTTAGAAGAATCATTAATGTTATCTTTCCCTATATTCTTCAACATGGAATCAAAGTTATGGTTCATATAGGGCATGAAGAAGGTCAAATCTATTATGAAAAGGCATGAAAAGAAGTGTCCATCATTAGCAAGTCTCATCAAGAAAATTTTCAAGGCAATATGGAATAGTCTCCTCTCTTCCAAATATCTCAAATATTTAAAGAATGAAGGATCACTCTCAGCCCTCACCGGAACATTTCAAGATGACAGTATATGGGTGATAGATAGTGGAGCTTCAAGACACATGACTAGATATCACAAGCAACTCAAAACCCTATCCAAAGGGAAGTCTTCATACGCTATGGAGATTGGTGACAACAAGAGCTATATGGTAAAAGGAATTGGATCTATATCAATTGAGCTGGAAGGAGGAGATCACATTCATCTCAACAGCATTCTATATGTTCTAGGTTTGTGCAAAAATATTATTTCTATTTCATCATTAGAAGAAAAAAGAGATATATTTGCTTTTATAGATGGTAAAGTAGTGGTTAGGGCTAAATATTCAAGCATTGAAAAATCTAGAACCATTGGAGTTAAAGAAGGAAGACTCTACAAGGTCTCATCTCCTCTAAGTCAAGCACTTGTACACATTGAGATAAGTCTGTGTGAACTTTGGCATAGAAGATCTAGCCATATTTTTTTCAAGATATTTCCAACTTTAAACTCCTTTTTAAATGGAATACCAAATCTCAAAGAAGACCATGTAGGAGTCTGCAAAAGCTATGCCCTGGGAAAGAATGCAAAGAAACCATTTGCACACAGTACATCTAAAGCTCAAGAGATTCTAGATGTCATCCACTCTAATGCATGTGGTCCCATGTCTAAGTCACTTGGATTTCATCTATATTGTGTTACTTTCATTGATCATCATTCAAGGAAAACTTGGGTTTATCTACTTAAATCCAAGGATGAAGTATTCATAAAATTTCAAGAATTCAAGGCAGAGGTAGAAAATCTTACAGAAAGAAAGATAAAGATTCTAAGGTCAGATAATGGAGGTGAGTATACTTCCAAAGAACTCATTGCTTTCTATAAGGAGGTAGGTATTAAGGGAGAGCTTATAGTTCCATAAAATCCCAAAAAGAATGGAGTAGCTGAATGAAAGAATAGAGCTATAGAAGAAAGTGTGAAGACTATGCTCCATGATCAAGATATTCCGAACTTTTTGTGGGGAGAAGCAATAAAGACTGTAGTATACATCCAAAATAGAAGTCCTCACAGGTCAATTGGAATTATAACTCTAGAAGAAGTCTTCATTGGGAAGAAACCAAATTTGATCATCTCTGAATATTTGGGTGTCCTGTATATAGTCATGTTCCCAAGGACAAAATAAAGAAGCTAGATCCTGCAAGCAAGAAAGGAATATTCATTGGATATAGCAACTCTTCCAAGGCATACAGGATCTACATAAATGAAGGACATCAAATAGAAATAAGCAGAGATGTAATTTTTTATGAGAGAATTTCCTGCAAGAAATCTAAATATTTCCCATCTGATTCTGATGAGGAAGATCTTCCTATGTTTGAGGAAGAAGTTACTAAGGAAGAATAAGTCTCTCATCATGAAGAAGAAGGTCATAGCGAACCAATATCTCTCCCTGAAAGAAAAAAGAGACCTAACTGGTTAACTTCTACACTTCAAGAAGCAGAAGGTCACAATGCAAGAGGAATATTTAGGGAGAGAAAGAAACTGAAAAGATACTCAGGATATGCAACATACATGTTGAAGCTCATTGAATATGAACCTTCCACTTTCGAAGAAGAAACCAAACACCAAGAATGGAAGAATGAAATGAATGAGGAATGCAATCTATTATGAAGAATGGAGCCTGGGAAATTGTCCCACGACTAGAAAACAAATCAGTGATAAGATCAAGCATGTTGTAGGTGGAAGCATAGAATAATTCAAGGCTCGATTTTTCACTTGAGGCTTCTCTCAGGAATAATGCATTGACTATGAAGAGACCGTTGCTCCCACAGTAAGGTATACCATGATTCATTCTTTGATATATCTAGCAACATCAATGGGATGGAAGGTACATCAAATGGATGTCAAAACATTATTCTTGAATGGTACCATAAATGAAGAATACTACATAGAACAACCATTGAGATTTGAAGTAAAGAATAGAGGAACTCATGTTTGCAAATTGAAGAAGGCACTTTATAGCCTCAAGCAAGCTCCTAGGGCATGATATGCTAGAATGGATGCATACTTGAAAGGTTTGGTTTTAGGAAAAGAATGGAATATCCTAATCTCTACATCAAAGTATAGAATGATGAACCTATCATCATTATTCTATATGTAGATGATCTTCTAATATCTGGTGTTGAAGAAATCATGGAAAATTTTAGGGGCTAATATTCGCCCAGTGGGCTAATTTTCCATTATTTTTCCACAAAAAGATTCGCCAATTTTCATTTTTATCAAAGATGATTCGCCCAAATTTTAGAATATAAAATTATTTTACCTTAAAAATCGCCAAAGTTATATAGAGACTATATATAAAATGATTATAAATTTGAATAATTTTACAAATATATCAATAAAGATTTTATAGTTTTCATATTAGGGATTAGTGGGATTCGCCAATGTTTTAAAGTTCAAGAAAATTTTCCATCCTTAAAATTTTCCTTGGAAGAAATAATTCAAGAATGTAAGAAATTATTGGTAGCCAAATTCAATATGAAGTATCTAGGACGTATGCATTATTATCTGGGACTGGAAGTTTGGTAGGAACCAAATGAAATCTACCTCGGACAAGGAAAGCATGTGATCAAGCTATTGAAAAGGTTTGATATGATGGAATGCAAACCCATGACAACTCCGATGATCACAAACTTGAAAATGCTAAGGAATTTTGAATCCATTCCAGTGGATCCTACTAAGTACAGACAATTGATTGACTCCTTGATGTATCTAGTGAATACTCGGCCAGACATATTTTTTGCAGTGAAGTTTCTCAGTCAGTTTCAAATAGAGACTATACATGATCATTGGATAGCTACCAAGCATATACTAAGATATCTGCAGGGAACCATCCACTACTGCCTAAAGTGTGAAAATGGAAAATATGTTCGTCTAAAAGGATTTATTGACTCTAATTGGAGAGGCAGTGAGAAGGATGGAAGAAGCACTACAGGAGGATGTTTTAGCCTGGGATCCTCCATGGTCTCTTGGATGAGTAGAAAGCAAGAGACAATGGCTTTGAGTAGTGTTGAGGCTTAGTACATTGCAGTCTGTGAAGTAAGCAGGGAATTAGTCTGGTTAAGAAAGATGTTATCTGATCTATTTGTAGGACCATTGGACCTTACCTTAATACATTGTGATAATACCAGTTGTATAAGACTATCTGAGGACTCGATATTTCATGGAAAAACGAAGCACATAAACAACAAGTACCACTACATTCAAAATCTAGTACAAGATGGTGTGTTGAAGCTGGAGTATATCCTCACCAATGATCAAACTACTGATATTTTGACAAAATCTCTTCCCAATAAGAAGCTTGTGTATTTTAGAAACAAGCTTGGATTGGTTGACATATCTTCCCTGGTTGAGAGGGAGAGATAGACACATCATTCTTTTCTTCATTATGGAATAAATAATGGAGGATTTAGTAATCATCTGGCATCTGATACCCTTTGAGGATGTGGTAGGGCATCCAATATAAGAGTAGGAAAGAGGACCGATATTCTTTGAGGGTTGGGGACCCAAAATAAGAATAGTCCTAGAAGGTTATACTCGATGAACACCCGAGCGGGTATGTACCTTGAGAGACAATGATGAAGGTGTCTATAATCATTGGTCTCGCCAACATTGTGCTTTGATCTATTGAGAGATAGAATTTTTAGTCAAGGCCTTGCTATGTGACAATGTTGGTTATAATGATGGTATACACATGGATTACTAGTCTGACTCTTCTTATGAGATCTCTTTATTATTGAGAATATCCATGTACAATTTATGAATAACTCCCTAGTTAAGAGGGAGTGTTCAAGAAAGTATAATTAGGTTTGGTCTTCATAAATATGAAATGTACTTTTGATTCTTGTATTTTGTAAAAGAAAGAAAAAATGATTATTATTATTATTATCGAGCTTGGGTTTCTTGCCTAAGAAACTTGTTTTATAGGTCAAACACTAATTGAAAGTTATTTTAGGATTGTCCTAGTTCAAGAAGTCAAATAGAGACATTGTCATAATATGAAGACCCCAACATGCATCTTGTAAATTGTAAGAAGAATTATTTTTGTATTTTACTGAGCCCTCCAATACCAAGTCAGCCTACCAGCCTATCAAGTTAACCTAGAAGCTAGAGCTTGTACCTTGGGAAGCCTATATATAGGAGGCAGTTGGACCTCATCTGGATATAATCAATCCTCTCTCTCTAAAGTGAAGGAAGAAGTAGAAAAGGATAGAAAAGAAGAAAAAAGAAGAAGAAGAAGAAGTGTTTTGGGTCTCTCTCCCTTTCTTTCTCTCCACACTTGTGAAGAAGGAAGCTGAAATTTTGCATCTTTTCACTAGGGTTTCTACAATCAAACTAGGGTTTCTTTGTGAGGGTTTGATCTGATGAAAAGGGGCTGAAAGAAGGGCCAACAAAGCCCCTTCTAGATCAAAAAGTCAAATTAGGTCAAGCGAGGTAGCTATAGGTAAAGAAGAAGCAATTCTTATCCACACGTGGGAAGTGATAACTAATGTTGAGGGATCGAAGCTGCAAATCTACAATTAGGGATGAAAATTGTGGTTGGAGGTCAAAGAAGTGTTTCTGGAAGAGATTTTGCTAGGTTTGGAAAGCAGTAAAGCAAGCAGATTATTGAGAAGTTGATATTGGTCTTGGAAGGGCTCCAGTGTTTGTCAAATGTCTTAATATTCATCAACAAGAATATATAAGAAGAGATTGAAGGGTTTTCCTCTCAATAGGAGAGGTTTTGCCTTGGCTTGGAGCCTACATCTTATGTAGTTGTATCTTGTTGATCTTCTTTTTTTGGTATTTGTTTGATGATTGAAGAACACACGATAATAATAAGAAAAAGAAGTTAACCCTAATAATTAAAAATACATCACAAGTAGTTATCATAGTTAGAAGAATCATTAATGTTATGTTGCCCTAGATTCTTCAACATTATGTCCCATTGATGTTGCCATACCACTTGTAACTACTTGGGAAGATTCGACTCATGTCTAGTCCAAAGCTTACAGAGCTACTAGCTTCATTGAACACATTCATCACATCCTCCAATAGCTCCATGATATATTGGGTAGATAAACTGCTAAGTATAAATAATGTCATGATCATGTGCTACATAAGTTCCAGGTGGGCGACAAGGTTTGGTTGCATTTGCAGAAGAAGCGCCTCATTGGGGCCCACCATAAGATTTTCCCGCTCTGATATGGGAATTACACCATCACTAAGGCTACGGGAGACAATGATTTTGAGCTCATAATTCTCCCAGTCCTTGGCCTACACCCAATGTTTAATGTGGGCCACCTTCAGTCATATTTTGCATCATTACTAGACACATGAGACATTGCAGAAAAACTCACACCAACAGAGTTAAACACAAAATACATGGAATAGGACACAATTGTTCTAATCATGGACCTGTATATCAATAACACTCACCATTAGAAGATCCAACACTATTAGGTTGTCAAAGTGGGATAACTCCTACACCAAGGAAGGTGGCTCACCAGGGACCAAGTTCAACAAAAGTTTCCCCATATCATGGAGGCACTCAGCACAATGGGGACCATTGCTTCCTAGGGGGGGAGGACCTATCCGGGTGGATATTGGTGGCTACCCTCCTATTCCACTTGGACCCCCACCATTGTTTCTTTTCAGTTTCCTTAATTTTAGCTTTGGTATTTTTTCAAGTCCTAAATTTCTAAAGCTATTCTGAGGGACTAAAAGACGTTTTTTGGGGAAAACAGAGAGACCAAAAAACTACAAACTAGTTAATCATATTTTTTGTTTGTCTCCTCCTCAACTTCTTCAAAATGAGTTATTATGATAGCCAAATAGAGATCGTATTCCAAAGTTACGACCCCGGGAAGTTGATGTTCCAACTTACCCCAACAAGGCCCTTAAGATTTTGGTGCTTCATCTCCTAGGTTTAGGCTTTTGGATGTTTAGGGTTTCCCATTATTTCTCACTAATAAAAAGCCCACCGAGTCTCATTGTAACACATTTTAGAGGCATGTGGCCACCACATCTCTTCTCATAGATAAGCTACCATTTCCTGAGCTAGTTTATTTCCATTCTTCTTATAATAGTTTTTCATTACTGTATTATTAATGAATTGAAGTGTTGTTTTCATTGTATTTTTGTGATTTTGTTCATATCTATATTTCATTTTGTTCCTTCATAGATCTGTATCAATGGTATCAGAGTGGTTTGCTCTTTAGTCATTTTTATTTTCATTTCCCTAATGATGTTGTGGTATAAGGAGTTAGGGCTCAAACTGGTTGAACCTTTACAAGACCAGCCTTGCTAACCCCAACAACCTCCTATAGCGAAAGAAAAGAAAGATGAGGAAGTAGGAGATCATTTCAAAATATTTCTTGAAGAATACCTCAAGTGACAAAGGAATGCAATGATAATTAACTTTACCCAGATCCTTCGACGGACGCCCACAAGCGACAAATCTTCATCCAACGCCCACTCTGGAGGTGCCACTCCCTTTAAGGTACAAGTCAACTTTGACATTCGTATATTTGATGGCAAGATAGATGCAGATGTATTAGATGAATGGTTAAATCTATTGGAACGATACTTCTCGGTTCATGATTTTTCCAATAGGGAAAATATTACTTTTTCACTCCTTAAATCCACCCCCCATGTCAAGGACTGGTGGGAAACCTATTGTGAGAAAAATGACAAGAGGGAACCCTCACTATTTTTAGCCCCACCCACTTGAAATTATTTTTGATATGCCATCAAGGAATAGTATTTCCCTTTCAGGAGCTATGAATACAAGTACATATAATGGACTATGCTGCAACAACAAAAGGATCAATATGTGCATGAGCTGACAAATATTTTCCACACCCTGCGCACAAAGTTCGGTATCAAATATTCTGAGAAAAAATTGGTGCTCAAGTACTTATTTTTCTTGCAAAAATACATTCAAGAGGAAATGGAGTTCCTAGACATCTCCTCGCTTGGTGTATCATACCGATATGCTACCAAGATATAGAAAACATTCAAGCAGAAGAAGAAAGACTTTGGATCTATGAACCAAAAGAAGAACAAAGGCACCCCCAACCCACAAAGCAAAGGGCAAAGCCAAGCCACGGCCACCCAGGACAACTCGTCGAAGTCGCACGCCAAGAATAACGGGAAGGTCAAGAAGGACACTGACAAGTGGTGTGAGTTCCATAAGAATCCCACTCACAACGCAAACAAATGTCACACAAAGCAGGTGTTAGTGGCTGAGCTATGCATCAAAGATGGATGCATGCTTTGATTCTAAGCCAGAACTTAACAAGGGTATCAATAAAGGGAAGCATATCATTGACACAGAACCCACTACGACGATAGTCACCACTAAGCTCAAAAAGGTGGAACTTGAGGATCCAGTGGAGGGGGAGTGCCTGTTCAAATCGTAGATGTGGGTAAAGGCTTCGCTGGTGTAGTTCATCTTTTACATTAGGAGCCAGAATAACCTAATATCATATGAGGTCATTAAGAGATTGAAGTTGCCAACAATTCAAAACCCCTAGTTGTACACCATTTGGTGGCTCCACCAAGGGCAAGATCCATGTGTCATCTAGGAGTGTCACCTGCCTTATAGCAACAAGCCCTTTGCATATGAGGTATTTTGCAATGTTTCCCTTTTGGAAGTATATGATGTTTTACTAGGTAAACCATACCTATCAGAGAGTCAGGTTGTATATGAATCTAGACCTCACTCTGTTATTACTACTTTGGGTCAGAAATTGTACAGGATACTAGATGTGGCACCACCTACCTCCTTTTTTTATATCTACTAAATAATACTGTAAGATCATTTTCTAAACTAGGAAATTTGTATTCCTTGTGATCTATCCTCAAAACATGAGGAATATTATGGCCACATCCACAGCCTCTAGGTAAGGCTCCTCCACATGGGAGCAACAAATGGACAAGGTCGTGGAGGAGTATAGGGACATCTTCACCTCACCCATAGGGGTACCCCTACACTATCAAGTCAAGTATTCCATCGTTATGACCCTAGGCATGTTGCTACCCAATGGAACAATCTACCGACACTCTTTTCTAGAGAATGATGAAATCAAGAAGCAGATTTAGGATTTGTTGCAGAAAGGGATCATCAAGCCAAGTTCATCACCCTATGGGAGCCCAATCATGTTGGTACAGAATAGGGATAGTACCTGGAGGCTTTGTATTGACTATCAAGCACTGAATAAGATCATTGTCCGGAATAGGTATCCAATCCCACAGATTAAAGAATTTTTGGACTAGCTAAAGGGGGCCAAATATTTCAATAAGAATGACCATAAGTTTGGTTATCACCAGATACCAATCGAACCCTCCAATGTGTTGAGGACTTCCTTAAAATCCAAGGAGGGTATTTTCGAATGGTTGGTCATGCCTTTCGGGTTAATGAATTCCTCCACAACCTTCATGAGGATAATGGATGATATTTTGGGGCCCTTCACCAACTTGTTTGTGGTATTATATTTGGACGACATCCTAATCTTCAGCCAGAGTTGGGAAGGATACCTACACCATATTCGACAAGTCCTCCAAACCCTACGACAACATAAATTATGTGCCAATTTGGAGAAATGAACTATTGGTATGACCCGGGTTCAATATTTGGGGTACACAATTGATGTGTAGATGTGCATGTGGAACAAGCGAAGATTCAAGTTATTCAAGATTGGCAGCCCTAACCACTCTAATATAGCTCTGCAGCTTTCTGGGACCTTTCAATTTTTATTGCAGGTTCATCTTAGGATTCTCTCATATCACTTTGCCTTTGATTCAAGTCACAAAGGACGGAGTGAAAGTTGCAGGTTTTAACCCCGTACAAAAATTACCTGCATATGAATTATAAAACACAGAAAATAAACAATGCGAGAGCATAACACATAAAACACATATACACAAAGATTTTCCCCTAGATCCCAAAACCGGGACTCCTAGCTTGATTTTTCATTATTGTTCCTTTCAATGTTACAATACATATTTATACATGCCGAAGCATCCAATACCATGGACCAAAAACCATCGTGTCCAAAACCATGAACCGAAAACCATCGCGTCCAAAACCATGTGTGAAAAACATGCACAAAACCATAGGTAGGTATGCCCAACCTAATATAGGGTCCAAAACCAAAATTTTCTTGGGTGTTTCCCCGGACGCCATAAAGTGGGATTACCTACATCCCTCAAACCCCCTATGACTCCCCTCGCTATGCAATCGGCACAATGAAGGGGGGGCTCCCCCCCTTCTAACCATCCGGTTAACTACGTGGGCTAGTCATGGAAAGTATATAACACAACCCAACAAAGGTTGTAGCTGCAGGTGGGTGCCTACGTACTAGTATGGGTCTGCACTAGTACGAGATTGTAAGCTAATTTTCTTATTATTAAAAGAATATAGAGATGACAACAGCAGGTGGTTTTCACCCACATTGGGTTTCCACCTTTAATCTTGGTGTTCGTGTGTGTTGCTTATGTGTGATGGTTAATTCTATTTTTACTGCACTATTTAATAAGTTATTGATGTAATGGTTATAGATCAACACATGATAAATTAAATAAATCACAAGTTCTCTGGGTGTACATTTTTTTCACTAATCACAATAGTGTGTACATGCTAGTTCACTTCACAGAAGTGGCATATATCAATCTCTTTGGGAAATGAAAAATTATTGATCTAATAATACTGATTCACCCCCCCAGTGTTATTTCTAACACAAAAATGGGTTTACCTTTGAGACGATCAAGCGTAATATCATCCTTGGACACAACGAAGCCTAATAGATAGCCCATGGGAACACAAAAGATGCATTTCAATGGGTTAAGGCGCACATTATACTTGCGACATCGGAGGAAGATGGTACACAAATCATAAGTGTGTTGCACCCGACATCAAGAATGAACAGTGACATTGTCTAAGTAAGCAAGGATAACATGAGCCAAGTCATGGAAACAATAAGACATGGCCCACTGAATAGTGGCTGCTGCGTTCTTTAGGTTGAACGGCATGACCCTACAAGAAAAGGTTCCCCACAGACTGATGAACACGGTTTTAAGCTGATCGGAAAGTCAAATATTGATCTGATTGTATCTGGAGAATGCATCCATAAAGGATATAACCTCATGCCCCACACACTCGTCAATGATATGATTGATGAAGGGCATGGGAAAGTTGTCTTTGGGAGTGATGGGCTTATACATTAGACATAAATTTAAGCCCATGCCTCCAAATTAAACATAAATTAATGATCATATGACCATCCTTCAACACATTAAACCTCTATTTTCGCATTAGATAATGTATTTTTAACTTTAGGATGATCTTTAGGAAGGTTTATGAATAATTGCATATTTGTGCCTAATATTATTTATTTTTGTGGAATATTGTGAGAATATAGGGCAGATTATGAAGATTTGGAGGAGGAGATAATTTAGGGACTTTCTCCCTACTACAGGAGGACCAATATTAAATAATAAATCAACAAGATATTATGGAATTATGGCACATATTGTGGAGCTCCAATGATTGAGAAAATCTAGGAATGTGTTCCTAGCCATTTAATGCAGATTCCTAGTATTTGGAAGTAGATCCACTAATCAAGATATTTTTGTGGGGAAAAAATCATCTTTTCATGGGGAGTGATTCCTAATCATTTTTTATAAGCACCAAGTTGAATTTTCCTCTAGGTTAGATTTCTATTAGTCTTCTTGTGGAGAGAACTCGTATTTTTGCAGCTTCATTGTCATTTCTTGCAGGCATGTAATTGTATTGATGGAAATAATGAAGATTGGTGAGATGTTCAGTTTCTACATCTTGGTCTCCTTCATAGGAATATGATTTTCCTTAGGCTTGTTCACCCCAAGAGCCTCAGAGGCCTTTTGTATCATTTTCATTTCTTCTTTTCACTTCTTATTGACACACATCTCTTGTTCTTGTCCTTTTTCTATTTCTGCATTTAGTGTTAATGAGTTTTTGTTGTAGGGTTGGGTTAAATGCTTGAAGTAAGTTATTTTACAGGATAAAAAGAATCATTTTATCCTTGGAACAACTTTGTAAGGTCATAGTAATCATTGAGCTACTTGGATTAGTTTTCTTATTCCCAAATCTAGATTTTTGGAACTCCTTTGTGGCAAATAGCAGTAAATTTATGCTATTTTTTAGAGCATTCTAATGAGCTTAAATCGAGTTGGGTCCACTTTAATTAGATAAAAAGAACATTATGTCTAATAGCAAACATTGCCCCATTGAATTGTCACTTGATTAGATTAGGCATTTGATAGATGTACTAGCTCACTAGTTCTCGAATTTCTATATTTTAGACTAGTAATTTTCTACGATTTTTTAGCATGGGTTGACACAGGTATTTTTGAGTAATTCCACTTGGAATCGAGACCTAAGACACCATATTAAATAAAAAAAATTGTCCCATCTAATTTGGATTTTATTTTCTAGGTCATTCGATGAATTATAAGTTCTTGTAGTAAATCTGTAACATCCTATAATTTCTTGTAGTAACCTTCCAACATGCATATACTTACCCATATTCGCTCAAGAAGCTTGGTTATTGTCCCTTAGGGTTTAATAAAAAACCCTAGGCTCTAAATCAATTATTATGGAAGGCTAAGTACCGCATAGGATTTTCCTTTTTACCCATGCAAAACATTTCAATGATTTGGGCTAATGGACAGATTTATGAAATGGGTAATACAATGATGACTTTATTGATTGCCACATCCAATGAACTTTGTTAATGGATCTAAAGTCTTTGAAATTTAATGGTTTACATTTAGTTCATGATCTTTAATTTCTGAAATTAGAATAGGTTTCTTTCCTTGTACTTTCTTTCTTGCAATAGGTTGATGTTTCCATTTCGATCATTTCATTTTTTGCAATTAGTTTAGGATTTGACTTCAGTACATGCACTCCATTACATCATGATAGCAAGGGAAGGAAACATTGTATGTTGCACATATAGTGTCGATACCTCTTAATTTTGTGCAAACCCTCGGTTGATAATTAAACTTTCTAGCCTTGGGAGTTGCAGCATTCTTGTTGCAATACTGAGGCTCATCACTTTTTGGTGCCATTATTGGGGAGGTGTCAAAGTATGCATTGTTTTCTTCCCAAGTTGATTCATTTCTTTTTAATTTTTTCAAAACCAAAAAAATATTTTCATTAGGCATATTTCATTTGAAAAATAGAAAAGTGCATTGCATTAGTGTTTTCATTCAATCATAAAATCAAAAAATTCTCCACCACCAACCCACCTCCCCAATTTGATCACATGGTGCAGTAAGAGCCACATCAAAATCTACTTTTGCAGGTAGAAGAAGAAGATATGGCAAAGAATGTAGAAGAAATGGATGGAGATGATGACAACGAGGAAGATCTTCTCAGATTCCTCATTCAAGATACTAATGTCAGCGTGCATATGAAGAACATCCCTCCATCTTTTCTTCCAAACTTTCATGGTCTAAAGTCAAAGTATCTTGAAAGCCTTCTCTTTGAATTTGAAATTATTTGTATATCTTATGGTTACTTATTAAATACTCAAAAATTGAGATTGTTTCCAACAACATTGAAGGATATAGCTCTTAAATAGTTCATGACTTTAGGGAACAAATCAATAAGATAACAGAATGATATGAAAAAGATATTTCTAGAAAAATATAAATATCATGATATTAAGGAAGAAATATTTAGAATGAATCAAAGAGAAGATGAGATCGTTGAGGATCTAATAGAGAGGTTCATGTATAATGTTAAGAGGGAAAAATTACATCATTTAGGATCCAACACACTAAAAGCCCTCTTACTTAGAACAATTAGGGAGGAATGCATTACTCTCCTTGATGTCATGAGTAGAGGTGATGTATACTAATTATGATTTGAAGAAATTTGTGAAACATTCAAACACATATGAAGAGGAAGGGCAAGAGTAAGTAAATAGGCATCAATATCGGTAAGTCAAGCTAAACTTGGAAATTTGTTTGATGATTTTAAAATATAAACTCTTAGAAATCTAATCAAACAAGTAGAACTGTCAAGAAGGAAAGAGGAGGAAAAAGAAGATGATGATATTTTTGTTTTCCATGTAGAATCACATGCTATTAAATGTTACCCCTCATTAGCAAGGTTGAAGGAAGTTTATGAAGAGGATAGTGGAGAAAATCAATTGCCAATACAACTATGTTATGTAGCTCCAAGAGGACCATGGCAGCCTATTCAACCTGATATGATGCAAGAGCCTAATTCACAATTTGACTCTTGTGCACATCTATCTCAAAGTAATTGGAACACACCCTTTCCTTGGCAACATTGGACATCTCAACCCCAAAACCAATATTGGCAACAAGGTTGGCAAGGAACTTATGGGAGTCATCCACAATATCCTTAATATTTTTCTCAATATCCTCCATACCCAACTCCATATTATCCCTACCATACACCAACACCACAAGTACAACCCCAACCACATCCATCTCAAATATCCACTCTCTCTCAAGTACCTTTACCACTGTTTCCAAACCCACACAAGGAAGTAGCTCATCCAACTTACAATGCTGAGTTAAAACACTTCCAAATATATCCTCTTGATCTCAATGGTACTCCTCTCAGATGAGGAAGAAAATTACTATAAAGAGGTCCTCTTGATGCCATTAAAGGACAACATGCAGTGAAGGAAGTTTCAAAAGAGAAGACCAAAGAATCACAGGCTACACTTGATGGAGAGTAGACATCAAAGTCAGAGATTAAGAAAGCTCCCTCATGGTTACCATCAAATCCTCCATGTATTCAAGATAACAATCAACAAAAAGAGGAATATTTGAAGGTCATGGTAGAAGAAGACATGAAGAATGATCCAGATAAGAAATCAAACCAAGGACATCAAAGTTATATTTAATTTTGGTTCGAGATAGTCACTAAGTTGAAGCAACACTCTCTTCTTCAACTATGCTTGATATCATCAAAGTCAAAGCATTCAGTCTTTTACATCTAGGTACATGTAAAATAATACATTTCTAGCCTAAACATTAGTTTATCTGTCATCTTGACGTGCACATGGCTACATTGGAAGTGCTCTTATATTTGAAAGTGATTTTATTTTTCAAGTAGAGTAGGGTAGAAAAAAATTGAAAAATAAGAGAAAAAATTAAAATCTTAGGTGAAAACCTCCTTTGAGGCACTTGAGATTGGCTCATTGATTTAAAACCTCCATGAGGTGGTCAATGGGTTTAAAAAACGAGAAAAAAAGAAAAAGAAAATATCCTAGGTGAAAACCTCCTTTCAGGTGCCTAGGCAGACCTACTAGTTGAAAACCTCATTGAGGCAGCGAGTAGGCCTAGATGAAAAAAGAAAAAACATTGCTCCCTGTGATGAATGTAGGTGTTGTACAATATCTACAAGAAACAAAAACAAGTTGGCAACAACAAAAGGAAAAATTGGTCAAAATTCTAGTCAAAATAAGTCAAATTTTGACTTTCTCCTCCTTTTCTCAAATTCTCCAACAGGACCAAGGCCATGCCAATCCATCACCATCATCTATTTTCACCATCCACTCATCATTCCCAAGCTTCTACCACTCATTTTCCTTATTGTCCCAAAATACTACAGGAAGTCTCTGTTTTACTACAGGAAACAAGAATACATAAAGCATAAATTTATTTTTCTGATACCTTGAAAGCCATGCATCCATTTTCCAATATGTTTCAGGTGGAGATGCATATGGATGGTGGTAACATGCTCAAGCGATTTTGGGAAATTCTAGTGCACAATTTTTGAGAAATCGACGTCCATCACCTACAACCAATTTTGAATTTTCTAGCTATTCATGCATCCATTAAAAAATTTGTTTCGTGGGGAGGTTCATAAGGTTGATGGAAACATGCTTATAATATTTCAGGTCAATCCATTCTACCATTCGGTAAATATGGACAAAAAATGCCTACTACAACAGGTTTTTCTGAATTACTACAGGAAGATCATGTAATACTACAGGATGACCAAGAAGAAGATACAAGAGGAAATATGATTGGAGAAATGGGTCAAAAGGTCATGTATTATTTAGGGAAGGTTGATATATGTCCCCTAACACAACCATCATCACTCATCCACTCCATCTAACCAAAATCCATCTTCAAATTCCAATCTGTCTTACATGAAAAAATAACAAATCATCAACTTTTTGTGTCCTTATACCTCCTATGACTTTACGTCTATCACACATGCATCAATGAGTTCTTGAAGAGGAATTAAATGACTGATAAAGGAAAAGTATTCCTCCTGTAAGAAGCTTGCATAGTTACAATAGATTTCAACATCAATTATTTTTTTTAATTCACACAGCCAAAGATCTAGCCACCTTGAGCAACATGAATTCATTTCTAAAGATTGTAAAGGGGGAACACCCTCCTTAGGAAGCATTCCATCCAGTCTAGAAAAATATTGAACACTTGAAATAAAATTGCACAGAACAACCTTATATGTCAAAGAATCAGCAAGTTATGAAGACTTGTGTAGAAGCAAGCAAAGAAAATTAACACCTTCATGGAAGCAGGGATCGTTCATCAACTCAACATCAACATGCCTGCATCTCCAACAACCATCAGGTAGGTACATGTATGCAATATTCTTGACCAATTCTCTTGAGCTTATTATATTTATAAACATGTTATCAATGCATGAGAGATGAAGTTTTATAAGCTAAGGATTGGTCCGCAGTTTGGACCACCTTCAACTAGTTAATTTCAGCTCAGTCATTCACTCATGCAATGTGGAAAAGTCAAATTAGGAAGGGTCCTGATTTTGAAGAATGGAGACAATAAATTAAAGAATAAAAATTCTACAAATGCCATTTCATCACATAACTCCAAGCCATCTATACATTTCATATCCACTATCTATCCATCATTCATCCATCCCATTTCACAAGAAAAAATAATATTTTTCAAGAACAAACCCTACACTCTGTCTCACCCTGAAAATTTCTTGCAAAAAACAAATACAGCTTCCTTTCCATTTTCACAAACCTACACTACTCCCTTTGAGCCCTAGCATCATCCTCCAACCCCTCTACATCATTTTTCATCACTCTCATACAGTTAGAAGACCCTAAAGGAAGAAGAAATGACTATTACAGGAAGGTAGAATGTTGCTATAAGAAAGAAGAAAGGAAAAAATTGTGTTAAAACCCAAAATGGCCATGCCTAAGAGATACCTAATCAAAATAGAGAACTACAAGACCATTAGGCAATCATATAGGCCACAAAAGAGAATAAGAATGAAACAAAAGGAAAGAAGGAATTTACCATCAAAATAGAACTCAAACTTTAATGATGAAAAGCGGCTTTCCAAGGGGTCTCTAATATCTTTCTATATTTTGTCCAAGGCATAACAAATGTTATAGAAATGGGAGAAAGGCATGGAAATCAAGTTGAGGGCCTACCCTAGGCTCAAACTATCATTTTTTCTCAAAACAGGTTTAAAAATGGTTTCTTGTAGTTTTAACAGGGTTTCCTATAGTTTTTACAAGAATTACCACAAGATGTCCTAGTTCTCATCTAAAGGCACTTTCAAGGTTTCAGAGGCGTCCAAATGGTGGAACAAGGTAGAAAAAGGTTGGAAAAGGATAGGGAAGACCTTGCGACACTGAAAATTATTCAATTACCCATATTGAATAAGGGGAAGAAGGCAGGCTACTGATCTTGAAATACTGTTAAACAATCCTGAAAAGAACAAATATATTTTTGTGCTTGTATTTGCAGAACTAACAGCGAAAATTCTTAAGACAAAGAACTAAGGAATGCACAGAAGAGAGGTCACTGGGTCCATGAATGAGGCACAATGAGGTGATCCAGGTGGATGTTGGTGACCATTGTTATAGCTCCAAATACCACCCTGTGTATTTGTGATGCTTGGTTTATGGCCTAGGGCAACCCCTCCTTCCAAACTTGGTCCAAATGTTTAAGAAACTGTGTTTTACTCCATGTACGTGACTTTGCCATGTATTAAACACGTGTGGACGTAGGTCAGTATATACCCAAACCATGTATATGTCTTAAAACACTTAAAAAAATTAAATTTCCTTAATTATGGGTGGCGATCATGGGTTTTATCTGTTGATTACCTATTAGTACCCATGGCGCAACTATTCCCAACTATTTTCCAACTAAAAAACTACTTTGAGAGAAGTATAAAAATACTTCAATGGGAAGGCCTAAAGGAGGAGAGAAAATAGAGAATTACTCTACTGAGATTATCCCCTGATCAAGTTTGAAGAATCCCTGTGCTTCAAGCACTCCCCCAAGTTCAGGAAACCATTATTTCCTTGTGTTTTTATGTTCTCTCATATACTTGGAGATATCATGGTATTGGTTGTGGAAGGAGCCTATTGAAGACTGGGACTGGACAGACCTGGAGGACGGTTTTGCTTGGAGTCGGAAGAGGAAGACTTAGGCGAACTCTTTCTATGTTTTGATTATAGTTATCTACAATAAAAGAAACATTGTCTTGTTCCTGATATCAACTTTGTTCATGTGTCTAACTTTATTGTTATGGTTTATGTATGAATGACAGTTTCAATGTATAACTAACCATCTACTCATATGTTATAGAGTTGATTTCACTATAATGCTTTATCTATATGCTGTTGTGCATCTTTGAATTGTTTGTTCGATAGGTTCAAATATCGTGAGGAGTTGAAAAGGGTTTGGACCCTGGCTGAAAGTACCTGAAAGAAGGACCCCTAAGTATGTACATCCTCACATAGTTCGCTCGTTTAAGCATATTTCCTTAGTGTTATGCTTGTTTCTTATTGTAGATTACTCTTGCTCTGCTAGGGTTCTGACCCAATGCCCTATGGGACTTCATTCCTTAACAGAATTAGTGACTCAAGTGGGGACAACAATCTTTTTGTTCCTAGTTTGGGTTATTTACTGCCAATCACGGCTCAACTGTCAGTTTGTTGATGTGATTGTACTGTCTGCTTCTATAAGAACTCAGACTTCAAGTTTGATTCTTTTCATCAGACCTCATTTTTTGTTTTTTCTTGTAAACCTTTATATATGCACCTTTTTCTGGTTACAGAAGCCTATACACACTAGTTTCTCTGAATTGAAGCCACGTATACGCGGGTTTCTTTTGACTGAAATGCATGTACACATAGCTATGTAGAGACACAGTCGCGTATACATTTGTTTTGCATGATTTTTTCAAGTCTTTTTATCTAGAAAGATTTGTTTCTTGGCCTGTGTGCTTCTCGAGCAGTCAGTTTCTGTTTTTAGATTTTAGTTTTTCAGTCAGCCTACTGTTTCAAGGTCTCTCCTAATTTGAAGAGTTTTTGGTCTTGGTTTGATTTACAGTGAGTGTTACCATTTGTGTTTGAACACACAAGGCTTCTTGTAGAGGCTCTTGATTGTTCTGGTTCTTCAAAACAGAATATTTCTTGCAATATTTGTGTGAAAATACATTTTTATGGTTTGCTTGCTTTGCTTCCCATTAAGTTTGTGGCCTTTCACTTCTTCTTTCTTTTCGAAAGTTTTTGTTGATATGTTTGACAGTGTGTTTTTCCTAATTTCTTGATCAGTGTCTCAAACCCTTTTTTGCTGCTTTTGGATCGTTTAGTGCATCTTAAAACACCTATTTTGCTAAGTTTTCATTCATGTTGAATTGACAACTTGTAAAGTTTCCTTGTTGATTGCTTTCAATCTTTGAGTCTTTGGTAGCATTTTGAGTACTTTTGAAAAGTTGCTTTTATCACTTTTTTGGAAAAGAAAAGTCCTTCAAAAACATTGTTTTTGCTTTCTTTGCTGAATTTGTGTTTGGTTTCTTTTGGTTTTTGAGAGTGATTAGGGATCTTTGTGTTTAGTCCTTCTTGTTTTGGGAAATATTTTGTGTCCAAAATTATTATTCCTTTCAAAACACTTAAGTTGGATTAGAAAAAAAATTACTTTCATTTTATTTTTAGAGTAATCTAGGATTTTTGCATCATCATGTACACTTTGCATTTGGGTATTTTCGCATCATTAGAGCATCAATAGCTTTTCAGTTTTTGTGAGTGTGAAGTCTGTTACAAAAAAAGAAAAGGAAAAAAGATTTTTCTTTAATAGAAGTTTCTTAGGACCCAAGTAGAATTTTCTTTTCATCGAAGAACAAACAAATGCATTGCATATAAGTTAGTTTTTCATTTTTGCGTCAATGAACAACATCAGTTTCACTTTTGTATTGTCCCTTTGACTTAAAAAGAACAACCACTTAAAATCAAGCACTAATAAAATAAACTGGAACTTTTTATATTGTCAATAAATACACCAAAAAATTTTAGGTTATTTAGGGCCTTGGATTAGGCGAGAGGATATTAAACTCTCCAAGGTCACTCTGAATTGTCAAACGTAGAATTCTGAATAAAGAGTGAAAATCTAATAGCGTTAGGGAGACCAAGAAAGCTCTGTAACTGGGAGTTAAGCATGATGGTTTTTGAAGATAAGGATGAGAGATACCCCCTCTCTTACTTGTCAGATCTTACCTCATGACTGTTCTGCCTGGATTTCGACATGAGTTGGTATCTTTATTTTCCTATCCTAGGGATCTACATAGGTGGTTGTGGAGGGGAATCCCGGGGCACCTGAGGTCGATGCTACATCACTTTCAATGGTACTTCTGGAGCGCACCCTTGTGAAGCTTGGAGACTTGCACCGGCAAAGGTTGTTGTTTAGAGGTCAGCATAACTTCCTTTGGTACCTTCTCTAGGAGACCTAAGGCATAATTACCCTAGTTTATTTTCGAAAGGCCCTTATTTTTCACTTTCTTGTATTTTGGTGTCCAATCCTAATTAGTCGGAGTGGAAATACTTGGAAGTTGTTTGACTGTTGAATTCCTTAGGGACATTTTTTAGTGTGTGTTTTGTGCTCCTAGTTAGCCTAGCTTTCGATTTTCTCGAGTTTTTAACTAGATATTATTAAAATAATTCAAAGTGGCTGACCAATCACTTAGATGGTCCCGTAGACTTCGTGGGCTTTCACCTGCGAGTCTAGAGCCTTATCCTAGAAGGAATAGGAGTGATTATGCCAGTGGTTTCCAACCAATGTTAGCTGGCGCATCGGAGATTGATCCTCCACTTGGGGGCATCAGTGTACAAGGTAGACCTAGTACTACCACAAACCTAGAGAGGAACACAACAGTTCTTTCTTGGGTACTCTTCCAGTCGAAAGATAATATTGAGGTAGAAGAGCTCTCAGAGTCAATTGCAGCTCTGAATTCTCCTCTCGCTTCTGATCATCCAGACGTAATTTTATACGTCGCAATTCTGACACACAGGCCTTCAAGCCCAGGTCTGCACACATACATCCCTTCGATGACCATAGCTGGAAGCATGGCATCCACCATGAGTGTTGCGAGTATGCACACTCCTATATAAGTGCAAGGGGGAGGAACTATTTCCATTCCCTCTACATCTTTATTTGGGTCTATTGCCAGCACATCCTTGTTTGTCTCTACTTCCATTCCATCGATGAGTGGAAGTTCCCAAGCTCATGCATCCAGTTTTGGATTCTTCTCTTTTGGAATGTCCTCTCAAGGTATTCCTTCAGTTCCATTAAGTGTACCGATAACTGCCTCCATGTCCATGATGAGTGGATCAACATCTTTCTAGGGTTTCACTTTTGGAAGTGGTCATATACCACATTCTAATCTGACAATGGGGTTTATGCCTTTTCCTTTCATAGGTCAAGGTACTAATCCTTTTCAGAGTTGGAATAACCTTGTAGTTAGTGGGATCATAACTGAGAATCCGTTTTTCGGCCAATAAGGGAATGTGCCATACTCCTCGGTCAATTCATTTTGAAGTTTTCCACCCTTAGCTAATGCTTGGAACCCTTACCAAGGGTTGTCCACTCCGTATAATAATTCGTTAGGAGGAAACTGTGCTGGTTACGGAAGTGTTTTGACAAGAGTTGGTCAAACTTTGAGTTTTTCTAGAACACAAGGGTCACCTTTTGGTTCAGCAGGTTCTACCAGTTACTTCGGGCAACCTGGTGCCTTTCAAAATCTAGGTAATTCTTTTCAAGCTTTCGAGAACCCCGCCCAATCTGGGTGGAATCCCCAAGGTCCTCCATGACTTCTGTTTCTGTCCATGCTCAATCTGCCAGACTTAACTAAGTTAACAAATGATCCAATCAAATACAATCCGGCTTGGCCTCCAGTCCCAACCAAACTTCTATCAGATATCCCAAAATTCGAAGGGAAGAGTGGGGAAGACCTGGGCAACAATGTAACCACATTCCATTTATGGTGCTCATCAAACTCCCTCATCGATGATTTGATTACGTTAATATTATTTCAGCGCATCTTAACTAGCAATGCGGCTAAGCGGTATATAGAGTTGCCAGGGGGCACCTTTACGTCTTTCACCGATTTGGCTAAAATTTTCTTAAATCATTTCCAGCTGCCTATTTTTTACGAAGCTGGAACTGAACTTTTGGCCAATTTTCATTAGGACAAGGCTACTCACATTTCTTATCATATTCAAGAATGGGGACGGAGAAAGAGGCTCATCAAAGCCAAAATTCCACCTGAATTCTGTCTTGAATGGTTTTTAAAATCATTACAACCTGAGATCTCCAAGGACATTTCTATGTCCGGATTTTATTCTGAAGAGAAGGCCATCTTTCGCGCCTAGAAGTTAGAATTGATATATTCTCAGTCTGAGACCCTTTAAAAGATCATTCTTGATGCTCCTAGATCCACGGTTGATGTAGCCAAACCGAAGTTAGGCCCGCATGCTGATCATATTATTGGATCGATTGATGTGAATGCGATGAACCTTCTAAGCCAATTGCAGCAGTTGTCTATACAAACTGCTTCTTCCAATCAGGTTGCACTGTCTACTACTCCACCTTCTCAACCTTCTTCCGTAAACATCATTCAAGCTTCTAACCCTAAAGTAAATCAAAATTTCAATGGGAAGAAGAAAGGATGAGGTAAAGAGAAGAATCAAGATGGGAAGGGTAATGCGAATAAGCCCGACAATAATGCTGGTGATGGTGGAAAAGAGTCTAAGAAGAAAGTTAAGTTTCCATGAAAGATATGCAGTGGAGACCATTTGACTCATCTCTGCCCAAAAATTCAAGATGCTCAGCACTTGTTAGTGCAACAAGGGTATTCTAACTCCCAAGCTGTCTTAAATAACCCTTTCCCCCAAGGGCAGCAGTTGCTTGCTGGCTCGAATTCAAACCCCGGTACCTATGCATGGGCAACTAGGAGGGGGACAATTCCTCAAATGTTTTCATGATGGGTTCTCACGTCAATGTGGCCACACAGTCACGTGATTATGGTGAAGTAAAAACATACAAGGATAATTATGTTCTTGGAACTATGGATCCACTTGATATTGAGCGACCCACTGTCGATTCTATACCTCGGATACTAAAAGGTTCCACCAAATGTGCAACTATCAACCCTAATGCTAGGGTAGCCCAAAACTACTCCATTATGGATGATTTGGCTCAAAGTCCATGCGCTATGTCTGCTTTAAAGGTATTCCAGTCGTGTCCAACTCAACGAAGTGCTTTGCTTTCAGCGATAGGGGTAGTTGATCCAAACAATTCTTTAGTGCTCACTCTTGACACGCTCAATGTCAAAAAGAGACTACCTCATCATATGGATTTTCAAATAAAGTCTACTTACCGGAAAACTAACATTTTTCAAATAGTTATAGATGAGGGAGCTTCCACGTGCATTATGTCGATGTCATGTTGGAAGGCCATTAGATTGCCTTTAGTTGTTCCTTCACCCACACTCTTGACAACATTTGACGGTCATTCTCATAGGCCACACAGAATTATCCCATCCTTTCCTATATGTGTTGGAGGGAAGATCGTTAACATCAAAGTAGAAATCGTTGATGCCAACCTAGATTACAGTCTCTTCTTAGGACAAAATTGGATTTATGAAATGGATGTCGTCGTTTTGACTCTATTTCGAGTCTTTTGTTTTCCTCATGAGGGGAAAATTGTTAAGGTTGATCAATTGGATTATTCTCTGACTGACCCTTGTGCAAATTTGGATTCTACTATTCCGTTGGTGGATAACCCCCATCAACCTATCGGGAATCTAGGAGTTGGGATGTATTCTTCATTGATGGGTACATTTGATTTTCCCACTCCTATAGCTAGAATCAATGTCATTTCATCTTCCAAAGAGTCTTCACGGGAAGAGTTCTTGTAAACTTGTTATTTTTCAGGCCCTTGGACCTTGCCTTCACCTACTACCACATTAGATGAAGGAAAAGTTGGTGGATGGCATTCCCTATGTCTACAACAGAGCTTAGATATCAGTCTATTGTTAACTCTACAGATGCCCATCCTACTCCTTTTTTAGAGGAAGAGTTAGATGGTGATGTGGCCCCAACTTGGACCCTTGACTCTACTTCTACTATGGATTTCTTAGATATGGTTTTACCATCTGAGGAAGCAATCTTAGAAGCAATGATGGGCGTAGATCAAACTTGGGAGGACTTACACCATCGTTCATATTTTCTTCCCTTGTTGTGAGAAGTCAAGTCCGGGTTCTCCAATCTACTTACTAGTGATGTTTGTCTGGTTTCAAACCCTTTAGCTCCAGCACACATTCGTGCCGAAGGTAACATGTTGGTTATTCCAAAAACTATACCAATAAACATCTCTAGGAACCCTAATGTGATAGAAAATGTCTTCATCAGAGCTGAGTGTTCCCCTAAAGAGATTCAAATTTACACCAACCTCTTTAAAGAGTTTTGGGATGTATTTACTTCGTCTTACAAAGAAGTTCCTGGTATTGATCCATCCATCATTTAGCATGAGATCAAGACGTACGAAAATACTAAGTTGATTTGTCAGAAGCTTCGACTGGTCAATCCTAGGAAAGCAGTAGCTATTAATGTTGAAATAGAAAAGTTGCTCAAGGCCAGTTTCATATACCCCATTCCCCTAACGGATTGGATTTCTAATCTTGTCCTGTTTGATGAAAAACAAGGAACGATCCATGTATGCATTAACTTTAGGGATTTGAACAAAGCTTGTCCGAAAGATAATTACCCCACACAGTTTATTGATCACATAGTTGATGAATGTGCGGGTAATGAGATTTTTTCCTTCATGGATGGATTCTCCGGTTATAATCAGATATATATCCATCTAGAAGACTAGCATAAGACATCTTTCATATGTCCCTAGGGTACCTTTGCATACAAAAAGATGCCTTTTGGTCTTAAAAACGTTGGAGCCATGTTTTAGCGGTCCATGTCATACGATTTCCACAACATCAAGCATGTCATCGAGCATACTTGGATGATTTAGCTGCTCATTCTCGAAAGAGAATTGATCATCGCGGTCACCTTCAGTTGGTTTTTGAAAGATGTTGATTTTACAAGATTCGGTTGAATCCAAATAAATGCATTTTTGCGGTTACGTCTAGTTGGTTGTTAAGGTTCATTATGTCAACTGAAGGGATTCGAGTTGATCCCTTCAAGGTGGAGGAAATAGTTCAATTGCCTCCCCCATATTTCATCCGATAACTTCAAATTATTCAGGGGGAGGCAAATTTCGTGAGAAGGTTTATAGCGAACTATGCTGAGATAATGAAAGGGTTTATGCATTTGCTCAGGAAAGGAGTTCCATTTTTATGGGACGACTTTGTGCAACGATCTTTTGATGACTTGAAGTAGGCGTTGATCTCTGCCACACTTTTGAGACCACCGGATTATGGTAGAGATTTCCTTTTATATCTCACAGCTGCAGAATCAACCATAGGTATGTTCTGGTTCAGGATGATGATGCTCTCGCAGAGCATGTCATTTACTACTTGAGTTGAGGCTTGGTAGGTCCTGAACTTCACTATTGTCCAGTTGAGAAATTAGCCTTGACAGTTGTCCATGCTATCCAGCGGCTTCACCATTATATTCTTCTACACAAAACATTTGTCTTAGCGATAGTCAATCCTTTCCAATTTTTCCTTAGTAGGCGAGTGATTGGGGGCAAATACAATCGATGGATTGTTATTATACAAGAATTCAATCTGAAGTTCTTGTCAACCAAGTCTAAGAAATTATTGGTTTTTGCGGAATTAATTTCCAAGCTCCCTTGTGGAGAAGTAATAGTTTATGAGGAAAGTTTTCTTGACGAACATTTGTTCCTCATCTCTTCACAAGATCCCTGGTATGGAGATATCATAATCTATCTCTAGACTTCAAAGTTCCCTCCTGCTGCCTCCAAGGATGAACGTCAAAAATTATGTCACCTAGCTAAGAACTATGTTATCATTGGTGATACATAATGTCACCGAGGGGTTGATTCAATCCTTAGGAATTGTTTAACCTTAGAGGAAGCAGGGTCTGTGTTTAATGATTGCCATAGTGGAGCTTGTGGTGGTCATCTTTCAGGGCTTTCTACAGCCTAGAAAATCTTGCGTGCCGGCTACTTTTGGCCTTTGGTTTTCAAAAATTGTTTTGAAGCGATCAAACATTGCCAACCTTGTCAAGTTTATACTCGGAAGATGTGCATGCATCCAGCTCCTCTTTTCCCTATTATCACTGTTAGTCCTTTTACAAAGTGGGCTATGGACTTTAATACTTGTAATCTTCCTTCAACAGCGAATCAAAAGTACATTATAGTGGCCATAGACTACTTTACAAAGTGGACTGAGGCCATGCCTACTTATAAAAATGATATTGAAATAGCTGCATTGTTCCTCTTCAATCAGATTATTTTACAGTTCGATATCTCGAGAGAGATTATCGCTGACCATGGCAGTCATTTCCATAACCAACTAATGTCCAAATTGGCTCTGAAATTGGGCTTCCGGCAGGAGCATTGATCTTTGAATTATCCTCAAGCCAATGTCCAAGTAGAAGCCATGTATAAGTTCCTCAAGATGATCCTGCAAAGGAAAATTGACAAAAATCGCTCCAATTTGCATCTCATGTTGTATTTGGCTCTCTGGGCATACCAAACCTCAGTAAAGACTACCATCAGTTTTACACCTTTTTAGTTAGTTTACGAGCTGGAATCTATCTTTCCTATTGAATGAAAAATTCCATCTCTTAAGCTAGTTGCTGAGCAAATTCTAGAGTCCTCTAGTATCAAAGAGTACCTCCTTAATTTGGAACATCTTGATGAGCAGCGTCAAGATGCCACCACAATCAATGAGGCTCATAAGAAAAGGGTTAAAACTTAGTATGATAAAGTTGTTGGTCCTCGAGTCTTTTCTGAAGGTGACCTTGTCTTGGTCTATGACCAAGATAAAGACACCTTGGGGCAGGTAAATTCAAGTCTATGTGGTGTGGTCCCTTTATAGTCAAACGAGTTTTAGAAAAAGGGGCTTATGAATTAGTTGAGTTTGAAGGGAAAAAATTGACGGAGTCCCGAAATGGGCTCTACCTCAAGAAGTACTTTGTCTAGGTTATGGCCAAGCAATGGCTTCTTTGTATATTTTGTATTTTTGTACATATCCTATCGGGAGTTTTTGTGATATAGACACTTTATTGATATGCTTTGGTAGGTGTTGATGGATGACTTGGTCTATTTTGGATTCACCGATGGTGGTAGTCGACACACTCAAAACCTCGCTTCCACAGCTTGGGTGATATATTATCCAACTGGTCAGTTGATGGTATCAAGGGGAGTATGTATTGGTCTTGCATCAAACACTGTCGTCATTAATTTACTATCCAAAGCTATTTCTTATGGAATTGATTCATTGGTAGTCTATCTTGATTCAAAACTGGTAGTGTCACAATTGAATAACATTTATCAGGTTCAGGATCCTTATTTATATCACCAATATTTGAGAGTGAGGGTATTGCAAAGATCATTTGTTTATATTACTTATTTTCACATTCCACGATCTGATAATTCATTAGCATATTATATCTTTAATCAAGATTTATATTGGCATATCATTCATTCATCAAGATAAAATCAAACATAAAAAATCTGGAACTGTATATATATATATATATATATATATAATATATATATATATATATATATATATAGATAGATATATATATATATCATAAAATCGTCTATGCATACATAAAGTGTTTTCAAAAATAGTATACAAATTGGGAATAAATGCCCATAATCATGTCCAATACATCTAATGACCCAGCTCAGGATGAGCAGCTAAGTAGGTGCCACTTCTTTGGCCACGCGCCAAAAAAGGCGAACCCAGTCGTGTGGCACTCCTACCACGCGATGTTGCGTATCCTCTGGTGGATCTTCTATGGCCTCCATCAGTACTTGGTTAGTCAATCTCAACATGTTTCACTGCACTGCGTATAAGACTCTCTTAGTCTCTGTAGCCACCTCTTCAGCACCTCTTCCACAACGCCTATGCCGTGGAAATTTTTCTGGTCATACCAGAACCACATCTGGAAGATGATCATTATATCAGTCATTTAATCCCATTAAAAATATCATTAAGTTCATTTTCATATTTGAAAAACATAAAAAGTCATAAAAATTGACAAAACTTTAAAAAATGGTTACCTATCTCTCCCCATGCTATGTGTGGTGGCAGCACCAGATCTAGATCTCCCCTAAAATCCATGCCAACATAGGGATAGTCATCTACAACGTTGATTTTCTGCTCCCACTAGGAGAAGAAATTATCATCAAACGCAGTCCTTAGTACGTCTCCGCCTCCAAGGTGTTTCATCAGGTCGGCCCACCCACCCATCCAATGATCTCGGGGGCTACTGATAGGAACTGATATTCTGGGACGTAACCCTGGAACCTCCTCAAAGAAGGAGCACAAAATGGTCCCATATCTGAAGTTCTTGGTTTGTCATTTCTAAATGGAGGACCGACTCTTCATATTGGTCAGAAGAGGTGTGCACCAGTCAAACACAGTAGTGAGACAATCTATGGCCAAGCTCATGGATAGTCGTGACGCTTGGTGCAATGATGTTGATCTGTTTTCCCTAGCTAGGGTGAAAAGTTTGATCCTCAAGGACAAACCCTCTACATGTTTGATTGGAATTTGGCTTCCAATCTTCTCTGAATGCCCTGGATAGTATATATGCACATAGTCTTCCACTGAAAGACTACTTCATGATCATCCAATAGAATGCACCACTTCTCCTCTCTAGGAGAGTTCAGTGATAAAGTAAATATCTTCTGTTTCTATCCTTAAAGGCATTTTATCAATAATGAACGCATCATCTTCGATACTCCAATAGTGGATTAACATTTCAAGCAAGCGGGTGTTTGCCTTCATATTTGGCATTTTGAAATTTTTTAATAAACTGCATCCTCTCAATGCATCCAAGGCCTGTTGATCATTCATAACCTCATCATCAATAGTAGCATGCTCCCTTTCCCTCCATGTGATTGTCATCTTGAAATAAAATCAAGTTTAATCGTTAGATTTTTATGTTTTAATTTCAAACCATGTATACACGGGTCCATTTCATACACAATTGCGTGTAGGGCCTGCATATATGCTTGTTTCTCATTATCAACCCGCATATACGCCGCGTTGAGATTTTTAACATAATTTCCAACAGTGAAACCTCAATTAAAATTTCTAAAAGCAATCACAAATTGATGCAAGCTAGATTTGGGGGTTACCTGGTGATTTTGAGCGAATTTGAATGGTCAAATTCTTTGGGGGCAAGATTGTTTCTTTTTCTCCACATGTTTTGCTCTCAGCACAAATGGTAACAATGGTAAGTCAAAAAATCTTTTTATAAGCTTTGAAAATGTCAAATTTTTTTAAAACTTGATTTTGTTTCGTCTCATGAATCTTTTAACTTAGGAGCTTGGATTGTCAAGAATAGGTGGTTTTTCAGGACATTTTGGATGCCGTTTTGTAAATTTCAAGACGGCTCCATGACTGTTGACCCATCATGGCAGGTATCGTCTACTCACTGGCATATAGGTTAGGGAAGCAATTTTTCCGTTGCATTTTGCATACTAGCCTCCATTTGTCGATACACTTGCCATAGGGTCGATCTCATTGTGTTATGGTTCATAAACCATCTTCACTCGCTCACTTTTTAAATCATGACACAATGGTAGAGCCATCCTTTTCATGGGCATTGTAGTTAGCACCTCACTAACATTGTTTGCCAATGTTGCTTCATTGAGTAGGCTCGAGAGTCCTCTCTAGTCCCGCCATGACTTGTGCGTTGAAGACTCATTCCTCTATTGCTTCTTTGCTTCATTCTAACCTTATACCCTAGAGGCTTCTTTGTGTTGAGTTGTACTACTGCATTGCATTTTGACCATTTGCACCTTTTGGCCTTGAGTCGGCTTCACTTGGACTCATATTTAATCCACTTTCTCACCATGTCTTCTGTAAAAATCAAACTTACAATCCCTTAGCTTCTGGAACTTGACACACCCTCAAACTCGTGGAAGAAACATCCCCTTGAGTGTCCTTGACCAGCTTTGCCTCCCTGCATTGAACATAGGAATGTTCCCATCCCAGGAACTAGATCATCTGTTTCACTAACACTCGTTCTTTGCACTGTACTATAGCATTCTTTTATTCTTTTTCTAGCTTAAAGAAATAGACAAAAAAAATTACATATTCCAAAAAGAGCGGGAATGGAACAACATTTCCATTTATTGTTGGCAGCTAGAGTCAGTCATGTCACCATTGAAAAAAACACTCAAACAAAGCATCTCCTCCATTTGGGTGATTTAGCTTGACTTAGGTACACCATAACCTTGTTATTGAGTCAGTTCTCCTTTGATTGGTTATCTCTTCCAATCATATGGAGATTTTGTTTCTGCCTCCTCCATGGTGAACTTATACAGAGTCATCATATGCTGCCATATGGCCGTCATTGATTCGTGCTTTTTTTCAAGGGAAGTAAGCCCGAGTCGGCCTCTTTGCGGTGTCTCTTGACCTATTTTTTAGTCGGCCATCCCTGGTTGTCAGTTTCTTGTCTATCATCACATCAGTTATATTGGTCCTTTACTCATGTTGGTTTGAGAAGTTCTCCATTGACTTCTTGCTGGCGGGTCTTCTCCTTATCGACAACGACATCTTGCTCTGAGGATAGGCCTAGAGCTGTACCTTGGCCCTATTTCAATTATTGATAGGTCACCTTGTGCTCAGCATCAATCAGTATCATGGGTCTTTGACTAAGTGGTTTCCCTTTGTTTGACATCATCTTTCATTATCACATATTGGGATTCGTGCAGTGCCTTGGTTTCCATTTGACCCTATTGGTGGATTCCTTGCCTCTGTGCCAGCTTTCATTATTGGTTAGTTCAGAGGGTTTCTATTGTGCACTAGCTACATCTTGTGTACGCTAGAAACATGTTTCAGTCAGGTTACTACATATTTGTTCATCTTATTCCTTCCACATTATTGGCCTACAGGTTACACTTGTGCTAGATTGATGAAGGATGTCTTAATGCATTCCTTCTAGCAGATCTTTCCCTATCGACTACAACTCATTGCTTTGGGGCAAAGGTCTAGACTCCATTTGGCAGTACCTTGGCGTTTGCAGTCATCAGTGGCAGATCCTTCACTATCGACAGTGGGAAACCATCATTGTCTCCTGATTGATAGATTCTTACAGGTGTTCGACTTCAGCTCATCTATTCGCACTTGTCAGATTGTACTAGGTACCTTGACTCTCATTATCATTATTGGTGATTAGTCTCACATTTGTTAATGGTATACATCAATGACCGGTAATCAAACGATTTCTCACATGGTTGACTTCAGATCATTTATTCCCATTGTGCAGAAATGTACCATGGCAGTCGGTGAAGACCTCAAGTTGCATCAGCATTCTTTGGTTCACTTGTCAGTTTCTCCTGTTGCTTCTAGCTAACACCATTCCATCTTATATGTTGCAATCCTTCATAGCGACATCCTATATGTTGGCATCCGATTTTTGATGTAGTATCATATTTTTCCATCATGTTCATTTGGTACTATTGGGATCAATTTTTGACATGAGTGACCAGCTTCATTGATCATCTTCTTATATGTGATATTTAAACATGTACTTGTTCGATCATGATCAGATGATCCATTATGTACTTTCAATTCCTTTTACTTGTATACAGAGTGGATCCACTTATATTTGATATGCAGACATGCTTTACATTCTCTGAGCATGGGTATGTCTGCCTCAAACAGTTGTTTCTTTCTGATCTTCTTTTGTTGGCTTGTGTTATAGACATATTTGGGCACTGCAACCCCAATGTTATATTTCCATAAAACAAGGGATTCTAAGTCCCTGAATGTGTTGTTTCATACCATAAAGGAACAAGGACAGCTAATTACATCATCTCCCAGAAGTTCTCCATGAAAAACTGCTCAGAACTAGTCAAAACTGGACCATCTCACCTGCTCCATGGTCAAAGTGCGATGCATCTCTCCTAATGCACATGGGGGGTGTGATGCATACTGAAAAGCCCTTCTATGGGGTGCAATGGGTGAGAGTGGACAAATGGAAGAGATAGTTTGCAAGGTGGATGATCATGGAATCTTCTAGAAACTTCTCCTGTGACACTTGCCTCTCTCCAAGTGGAACCAAGAACTATCAGAGAGAGGAAAATAATCAAAACCCAGAAGTTGACTCACCCACCTGCAAACATCTATATATGGATCCCTCCTCCTAAAGATCCAGGGGCTAGAATTTTGAATCTTGTAAGGAAGTGTTGTTGCTTTCTTTGTGGAACATCATAGTGTTGGGTGATCTAGATTTTCATAAGGTGAAGAAGGGCTTTCATGCTGGGAGGATGGCGCTGGTTTAGATCAATGGGTTGTAATCCTCTCTTCTACTCTTTCTATCAATAAACCTATTTTAATTTTCCTCCATATTATTGTATGTCTAAGTTGATATATGCATTTGTGTGGTCAATATATATCTTATCCTATATTGTTTATGATTGTAGATCTCTATGCTTTGATGGTATTATGCTGCTTTGACTCTACAGGTGTTCTTTGAAGACAAGCGAGGAAGGAGTGGCAAAGATCTATCAAAGGGGAGAGGGAACAAGCAAGCAACCAAGCGAAAGACTAAGGTTGGTACTCTCTGCTTCTCTCTCATCTACTTCTCATAAAGGAAAATGTAAGTAACTTTAGTTTGTTTGTTTCTAAGATAGCTACCTGTCTTAGTGGGACTAGCAGCTCCGAATGGACACTAATTTTCCCGATAACAAAATGGTTACTTCGTTGAGGAGTGAATATCTTGTTTGCTTGTTTCTAGTTTGTTTACTTTATAAACTAGAGGCAGAGCCTGAAGTTATGCCAACTAGCCTTCGAATTGCTTTTGCTATGCAACTACAAAGTAGATAAACACTGCTTCAATCAATCTCTGGGTTAGTTTATGAATTAAACATCTAACTTGCAAACATCCTAAGTGCCCTGGTGGTGGCTCAAGTAACCTCATTAGATAAGTCCCTATGTTTTGTATTTACTGACTATCATTAGCTCAGCTTAAATCCCTGAACTAAGCTGTAAACTGTGACCAGAAACCAAGTTAAAGTTTCATCCCTGGACCATCGCACTGTCTCCTTTTAACTATCTAGATGAATTGCACCTCCCATGTGTTGTAGGTGAGATGCATCCCTATTTCCCTATGTTACAGGTGCGATGATCAGATAAGACTATTTGTACCTCTAGATTTTGGGTTTTCTTCACTCTCTTCATCTTTATTTAAGAGTTTTGTTGTCTTTGATCAATATACCACTATTGAAACTCCCTTCATTTGCATTATTTAGCCTCCATTGTACAAAGAATTGTGAATGTTTTTATGTATTTTTCGCCATTTATAGTTCTCCTTTACAAACAGTAGCTTAATCGAACTGTAGTCCTTTGATTTGAAAGTGTCGCAAGTATCGTTTTCAATCAAAGAAAAGATTCCTCCTCTTTTTGATAGTCGATTACACTGTTACTCTTGTATTTGATTTGAATTAATAGTATTTCAATTCAAAATCGCAAAGTGTTGTCCTTGTCTCCCTTTCATCTTTTGAAGAGAAAATTGTTAGTACTGTCCTTTTGAGAGAAAATATAGTTCAGATTTGTATTTAGCATTCTTTTTGTCATTCACACATGAAGAAAGTGGAAAACAAAAACATGCATGTGTATTTGCATTTAGACTGCTTTTTTTTTTATTTAGGACAGTGCATCTAGTGTGTGCTCTCTGCTCTATGTTGAAAGAATTTCGCTTCGCTTTCCTTAGTAGCTAAGATTCTCATTGCAAAAAGAAGAGTAAACGACTGTTTATCATCTTAGATTTCATATTTAGGAATTGTATATCTACATCATGTGGTGAACCTTAAAGGAAAACTTCTTAAGAAGGATCAACTTTAAAATAAATTCAATGAACATAAAAACACTTTGGAGCCTAATGCACAACATTTAGAAGTCTAGGCTAGAGACGTATTCCGGTGTCATAAAGCATGGTAACTATAGCTTTCATCGTAGGTTGGGTGATTCCTCCTCTTTGAGACGACAAGTGCCAGTATGGACTTGTGCTCCCACGTACCGTAAAGTATATATTGGGAGACCATAATAGGTTATATCCTTTATCCTTAGGAAGTCATGTCTATCGCCTTATCGATCGCAATGCACTGAACACAACATTTGGGAAGATTGACTGCCGTACTGTAAAAAGTATTCTGCAATTTTGCGATTGGTTTGGTAATCCATCTGTCTAGATTTCTAGAGTAGTCTCTTTCATTCCTTTTCAGACTTCTTAAAAGAAAAGGTCCATCTGAGCACTTGTCACTTCAGGCTGATTAAAAATAGAAGGTGACTAGAGTCATATTTAGCTTTTTCTCGACTCTTAAAAATTGAAAAAGCAAGTTGTGTCAAAGCGTCATAAAATTCATTTAATTCGGAATAAAATTTTCCCCTTTTTATTTTGAGTTGATCAAGTAATCCGCAATCGTGGAAGAAAGTCAATCATAACCCCATCATTCATGGAGACTAACAAGTCAACCATCTTTGACTCCCAAAACAAAACCATTCCGGGCCAAGCGAACTTGTTTAACTGGGTCAAAGTCTCCTGGTTTGTTTGAAGCTTGTGTTTCAACATCATCAGAGACTCTGGTTACTCCAACTATTCTGGTATACCTACCTCTATAGAAGAAGTTCTGTAGTTACAAGAGGACATTAGAACTGATCCTAGTGTAATGGTAAACACTTCTAATCCTAAACCAACTCCATCTGTGATTGATTCGGAAGGTGTTTCCCCTCCAGTACCTGTCGCTATAGAGCCTATACCTTCTTCGACACTAGAGATATTTTACGGACCTAATGGTCTACCTCTTCCTCCTGGACTGACTGCTATAGAATAAATTACGAAGGATCTTCCATCCAGTACTCCATTGCATTTTGGAACTGGGATCCACCTATATCCTTCTACTTCAGAAGATAGTATGCCTTCATCACAAGTTCCTGTAGAATCGCTAAGAAGTCTTTTGGATAGACTCGATATGTCTGGACAACCATCGACATCTAGGACTGTGTCATTTGATACAGTGGCAGCAGCACCTCCTGCCGCCACTCCGACAATGTTCACTGGTATAGCGTCTGTCCCAACTAGCTCTCAACCACTAGAGGAAGTCCACCCAGGGACTGTTTCGATATTATGGTCTGTTCCCATTTATTCATCCAGAATAATATCTAGAATTTCTTATGTTGAGTCTCAGCAAATTGATCCTTCGCAACAGTATCAATTTTGGTAGTATAGTCTCCAAACGCCAATCTTTCCTTTGAGAACTAGATTGCCGCTGTATGGGGGGCAGTATTCCCTTTCATTGTTCCCTCCGGGAGAACAACCATATGAGAGTTCACAAAATTCGAGTCAAGTTGGAACCACATCTAGTGGTTGGGTGCCAATAGTGCCTCAACAACCAAGAGTTGTATACTCAATGCAACCAAGTCTACCTATGTTGAATATCCCCACTACATCGGCTATTGTGATGGTGTCACAAGTACAAGCATTGCCTGTTGTATACCAACCTCAAGTCTCTCAGTTCGTAATACAATAGCCTCTTGTCTCCATGACACAACCACAATCAGCGATCAGTGGCACCTTAACTGGAGCGACTTAGGCTCAAATGGGTACTATTACCCCTCATCTTGGTTAGACAGCTAGTATTGGACAATAGCAAATGGCTTCACAACCATGGATGGTACAATATCAACAACTGCAATTCCAACAAGCTTATCGAGGACCTGAGAAACAAAGCTTTGCGAGTAATGGGCAGACGTACATTCAAAATGGTCAACATCAATCATATCATAATGGTTACACCCATCAAACTATCAAAGTTATCAACATCAAATACATTATGTTGGTATGCAAAGACCCACTGCTCAGGTGATCCCATCTTATCCTGGGTATGCTTCGCCAAACTTGAATCAACAGTTGCCCTTCATAGCAACTTTAGAATTAATAGATCTGAATTGGCTAACAAATGATCCAATTGCTTATGGCCCTCAGTGGCTAGCGATTCCTCATAAAATTCCATCATATATTACTAAATTCAATGGAAATCTGGGTGAAGATCTATCAAATCATGTGATGACCTTTCAGCTATGGTGTTCATCCAACACTCCCAATGATGATTCGATTAGGATTCACCTATTTCAGCAAATGTTAACTGGTCCAACAACAAAATGGTACATCGAATTACCTAGAGCTTCATTCGATAACTTCAGCGCCCTTGCCACTACCTTTTTAACCCATTTTCAAATACCAATAAGGTACGAAATAGGAACGAAGCTTCTTACCAATTTCAAGAAAATGACAGGCACTCACATATTTGATCATATTCATGAGTGGTGACGTCATCGTAGAATGGTAAAAACATATGTCCCTGATTAGCTTCTAGCTGAATGGTTTATTAAGTCATTGTTACCTTCTATTACAGAAGATGTGGCTAAGGGAGTAGTCGTCACTGAAGAGCAAGTCATTGCTCGTGTGCAATATCTAGACTTGATCTATACTCAGTCTGGAACGCTCTATGACAAAATTCAAGATGCTCCTAGACTATAGTTTTCAATTCCTCGTCCTCCTAAATCAAACAAAGACTCTCATGCTGGCGATGGTGTGATAGGTACGACTAGCACAAAAACCGCAAAGGCTACATCGAAGAAAGCTCATATGGTTTCTAGTAAAAAAACAAATGAAGAACTTCTCGCCTCGGAGGTTAATGCCGTTTCGACTGATAAAGACAAAGAACCGAAGCAGCCAGGAGGCAAGAAGAAAGAGAAAGGGAAAAAGAAGAAGCCGGATGATTCATATCCTAAAAAATCTTTTGCAAACCCTTATGGGCAAAGGAAACCTCCTTCGGGGTGTTAGATATGCGATGAGGATCATTGGACGAAAGACTGTCCACATAAAGCTGAGATTAAGAAGTTCTTCATTAACTCAAAAACCTCAACAGTATTGACTAATCCATTTGTGAACCCAGAAACCAATCTGGTTGCTAGCAACAATGCTTCTCCATCCCAATTGCTTATGTTTTCCATTTCGAAACAACAAAATGATGCTTTAATATCGACAAGGAATAAAGATTACGGGAATCCACAGATGTCAAACAACAAGGCTACTAATCAACCTCGTAGTTTGACAACAACTTCAACCAAAGTTGTACTAGCCATCATTCCTAAGCTAACAATAAAGCTACCAAAGGGAGTAGTACACAAATTGACATTTAATCCTCATGCCAGAGTAGCACATAATTATAATATAGTAGAGGACCTAGCCTAATTGCCGTCTACTATGTTGACACTTGAGGTACTGCAAAGTTGCCCCTACCAAAAGTAGGCTCTATTATCAGCAATAGGTGGGATTGACCTTGCAGATTCCAATCTCGTGGCCTTTAATCATAAAGTATGTGAATGTCAGTTACCAGCTCAACTCACTTTCCTCATTCAAGTGAAAGCCCTCAACAAAACTTTTCATCAAACAATTATTGATGAGGGGGCATCTACTTGCATTATGTCAATGAGTTGGTGGAAAAATTTAGGATCACCACCCTTGTCGTGATCGTCAATGACGTTGAAAGCACTCGATGGATGGACATACATCGTGTACGGGATTTTAAGTAACTTGCATGTTGAACTAGGGGGGAAACAATAGAAATTGATGTTGAAGTTATCGATGGAAACCTCGATTACAACATCCTACTGGGAAGGCCTTGGATTTATGCTATGGATGCCGTTGTGTCGACATACTTCAGAAAGATTGCATTTCCTTTTCAAGGAGGACTTACAATCGTCGACCAACAAACCTTTCTCCCAAATAGTTTGCAAGTTACGAGAAGCATTCCCATGATCCACGCAAGCTCTCAATCACTTCAAAATATTGGAGTAGGTCTGCTAAAAGACCCTACATTGATGGGTACTTTTGCCCTACCGCATCCAAAAACTCTAGCGGAAGTGGCCACGATGGGAACCTGCAATATGGTATCTTCTATTCAGAGGATTTCCAAACATGATATTAGCATGGACCATCACCAGGTTTTGCCTCCGAGCCGCATGGAAATATTGTAGCAATCAATATTCTCGGCCTGGGCGGCAAACCCAAAGCAACGCTCATCAAGCATTTAGGTAGATAGGTCTAAGGAATATGGTACCTCTTCAAATCCTTGGTCGCATGTACATTCTACAGACAAAGGAATCGTTTAGTCGATGATGATAGGAGACGCACCATGGGAAGATTTCCACCATCGTTCCCATCTTCCAGATTACAATGAAGATTCTTCCAGCGACCTTAATCATCCTTCAGCTTTTGATTTTCTATCAAATACTATCAATACGATGGATTCCGAGCAAAATCTGTGCAATATTGAAGAAACTATTGCCATAAATATCTTGACCAAACTAGATGTTGTGGAGAATATTCATGTCGACAAATCTTGTTCTTCTTCAGAATTGGAAGTATATTACGCTCTCTTTCGCAAGTTTAGAGTTGTATTTGCTTGGTCATATGAAGAAATACTAAGCATTGACTCAAACATAGTTGAACATGAAATTAAGATGTATCCAGATGTCAAATCAATACGACAATGACTTCGGCAAGTACGCCCGAAGAAAGCCGCTACCATAAAGGCAGAAGTTGAAAAACTTTTACATGCTAGTTTCATTTACCCGATTCCTCTAACTGATTGGGTATCGAATATTGTTCCTGTAATACAAAAGCAAGGAATAATTATACTGTGCGTCGATTATAGGGATGTAAATCAAGTTGTTCTAAAGGAAAACTACCCTACACCATTCATCAACCAAATAATTGATGAATGCGCCAGATGTGAAATTTTTTCGTTTACAGATGGATTTTCCAGGTATACTCAAATAAATATCCACCCACAGGACTAGTCAAAGACTGCATTTATTTGTCCATGGGGCACATCCATGTACCGCAAGTTACCTTTTGGTTTAAAGAACGCAAGGGAAACCTTTTAGAGGGCAATGAATTCTGCCTTTCATGACATCAATAACATCATTCAACCATACCTTGATGATCTTCCGGCTTTCACGAAAGTGGACAGATCATCTGCAGCATTTGAGAGCAATATTTCTACGTTGCCAACACTACAAGGTACGACACAATCCACACAAGTGTGTGTTTTGCGTTAGTTTTGGTCATTTACTTGGCTTTGTAGTTTCAAAGGAAGGATTTGTCTCAACCCATGTAAGGTTTAGGCAATCATCGATCTGACTCCACCTTCAAATTTGCTCTAGATTCAAAAACTCCAAGGGAAAGCAAACTTTAAGAGGAGGTTCATTCCAAATTATGCCAAACTTGCTAAAGGTTATACGCGTCTATTGAAAAAAGAAGCGCCCTTCAACTGGGATCGAGTCACGCATGCTTCCTTTAATTCTCTAAATGAATCCCTAGTAAAAGCATCATTAATATATTCTCCTGACCATCAAAAAGACTTTAACCTATATCTGGCTGCAGTAGATACAACCATCGCAATGGTTTTAGTTCAAGATGACAATGGAATCGAACATCCTATCTATTATTTAAGTAGAAACTTAAATGATACAGAAAGAAAGTACTCCTATGTTAAAAAGTTGGCCCTTGCAGCTGTTCAAGAAGTACAGAGATTTCGACACTATATCCTCTTTCGCAAAACTACCGTTTTGTCAGATTGCAACCCCATGACTTACATCTTATCGTGACAGTTGCTTGGGGGTAAATATTCGGAATGGATAGCTAATTTGCAAGAGTTTGATCTGGAATTCATAAAATCCAAATCAAAGAAATCTCTGGTTTTCGCGGAGTTACTATGCGACTTCCCATCGTTGTTCAACAATTCAACATCCAAAGCAACAATCGTGGATGAATCTTTGTTTCTAATATCTTCAAGCAATCTGTGGTATGAAGATATAATAATCTATCTCCAAACCCAAACATATAGGTCTAATACCTCTCGTTCAGAACAACGATGTACTCAATACCAAGCAAAAGATTACATGATCGTTGATGATACACTTTACTGTCGTGGTATCGATACAGTTGTTCGAAGGTGCCTCACCCATGAGGAGGCTGAAAAAGTCCCGAACGATTGTCATTCGGGCACGTGTGGGGGGCATCAATCTGGTTACACTACGGCACACAATATCTTATGGGTAGGCTACTTCTGGCCAACAATGTTCAAAGATTTCATAACCGCAGTTAGAAGTTGCCATGCTTGTCAAATCTTCAACCGCAAAACCAAAATACCACCAGCACCTTTGCATCCAGTAGTTGTTGTTGGGCCATTGGCCAAATGGGGCATAGATTTCATGACATGTAACTACAACTCCACCGGGGGGCATGGGTATATCATAGTTGCAGTTGACTATTTTATGAAATGGGTTGAGGTGATGCCTACATTAAACAACAATGGCGAAATGGCTGCTCTTTTCTTTTTCAATCATGTAGTCTCCAGATTCGGTGTTCCACAAGCTATAGTCACAGATCATGGATCACATTTCCGCAATCACATGATGATTTAATTGGCTACCAAATTAGGACTATCCCACGACAGCTCTACTCCGTATTATCCGTAAGCTAACGGGAAAGTTGAGGTGATCAACAAAGCCCTGAAGTGCATGCTGCAAAGGATGATTGAAGTCCATAAATAGAGTTGGCACCTAATCCTATACTCGTGCTTGTGGGCATACCAAACATCAGTGAGAAGCGTGATCGGATTTACACCCTTTCAGCTAGTGTATGACATGGAAGCAATCTTTTCAGTTCAGTGTAAAATTTCATCTCTTAAGCTTGCAATCGACCTTCTCCCCAAAACTTCAGAGGAAGAGGCTCATTTCTTGGAATTAATCCAACTGGATGGAACCCTTCATGACACCTCCTTGGCTAAGGAAGCGCATAAGAAACGAGTCATGGCGCAGTTTGACAAGAATGTCAAACCCCGTGTCTTCTTAGAAGGTGACTTGGTCTTACTTTACGATCAGGAATCCGATAAATTGGGAGCAGTTAAGTTCCAATATTTATGGATGGGTCCCTATATTGTTAAGCATGTATTAGCAAAAGGAGCCTATGAGCTAGTAGACTATGATGGGATTCCACTGTCGCAACCCCAAAACGGGTTGTACCTTAAGTGTTACTATGCTTGACTAAGCATAGTAACCTCTTCATATGCTTTTGTTACATTTTTGTTTTCATTAAGAGTGATCATTTTAGTTAGGTAATCCACTTTTTCATTTGTTTTAGATGTCGAACCTATTGGAATCATTTGTTGGATACACTGACGGAGCAAGTCATAGTATGTGAAAGCTATCTTTTGCAGCTTGGCCATCTTTGATTCAAGTGGCGAGTTAGTGAGTTTTAGAGGGGTATGTATTGGTTGATCGATGAACAACATCACTAAATACAGCACATTGATAGAGCTCCTCTCTAATGCCATCGTGCATGGCATACACCGACTTATCGTCAAGCTAGACTCACAACTCGTCATTCTACAGCTTACTGACATCTATTCTGTTCAGAATCCAGCTATCTGTCATATGTTCCTAAGGGTCAATATTTTGGAAAAGCAGTTTGATTCTATTGAATATCAACACATTTCCATAAACTTAAACACATTAACCGATTCATTAGAAAATTATGTGTTAGATAGACATTTGCAACATTTATAAAAGAAAATCATTTCAACAGTATTTGCATCAAGATCATATAACTTAACCAAAATAAAGCTCCAAAAATAAAAAATATATATAATTGTTTATAGTTTGTACATAGTGTTCTGTGTCCAAGAAAAAATCGGTCATATGACCCAAAAACTAAAAATGCAAGGGGGCACCCTAGTCTAATGGTGTTGGTGATAACAAGTCACCACCTGTGCAATCATGCGTAAGAGCCTAGTCCATCATCTCGGCATGCCAGTGGTATGTCGCTGTAATCTCAAAGGCAGCTCATCAGTCCTCACATCCAGAATACCAAGGGTGAGACCCTTGATCTGATCCTGCAACACTGCAAGAGTCTCGACTACATCCAGATCGCGAAGGATGGCCCTCCCTACAACCTCTCCTGCTGGAACAACAGCTACTGCTCACAGGCGCACTGTTGGTCACACTGGTCTATATCTGCACGAACACATGATTTTTAATTAGTCTTGATAAACATTCAAAAAGCACAAGAACATTATAAAAGAAATAAATAGGGATATGGTCAGAGATTTTTACCTATGATTCCCCACTGCTCGCCAGCTGGTAGCAACAAATCTGGGTCACCCCTTAAATCCATCCTAGCATACGGACACTCAACATAAACCATCTGCTGATGGTTGAACCACTTGAAGAAGGCATCAGAGAATGAAACTTCCGATTGACCAACATGTCTGGTCATACGGTCAACCCATCTCTGCATCCGTGGCTCAGTCGGTGGTGGTAGACCGAGTGAAATGTACTATGGTTACTTCAGTGGGATCTTCTCCAAGGCGAAAGTGGTCAAAATAGAACCATAACCGAAGTTCTTGGATCTTTCGTTTTTCACCTTGGTAAGTTGTTCTTTTATCACCGGAAGTACTGCATCGCACCAATTGAATACCTTTGGTTCAAGGCATTCCAAGGAATACTGCATATAGGACCCGTTGGCCAAGTGAAGAGCCGTGTTGCCAGCCAATCTAGAAAAGATGAATAAGATAGTCCTCAAGGACCAGTCAGTGACATCTCAGATATTGATCTTTCCATCCCTGCTCGGCTGAGATCCTTCTCTACAGTATTGGTGAATATAATCCCTCACGGATTCACGGCCATGGGAAGAACCTGATAGTGAGAGAGGGGCACCATGCCTCAATAAACCGGTCAAAAAGTAGATTTCCTCAATAGTCAAAGGGATGGATTTTCCTCTAATCTGGAACACTTGGTTGGTAGGATCCCATGCATCGAGGAAATATTGCAACAAGTTGATTTGTTTCCTCATGCTAGATATGCAGAAGAACTTGAGCAAGCCATAGTTCCGTAATGCAGTTACCGTACACAGATCATGTAAGGAAACCATGTCCTCTTCTTCATGCTCTCGTTCACACCATGTGATGACCATTTTGCTCCAATGAATCTCTGAAAAAAACCAAGAGAAGAATTAGGATCCTGATTTGGTAAAAGATAGGAAAAATTTCCATGAAAAATTAGTGTAAAAGTTTTCCTCCCTGCGCCCATCACACCCTAGTTGTGTACTATGTGGGATGCATACTGACTGACCAATGGCCATCATAGTATGCATCACACCTTTTGATGTATACTAGGTGCGATGGGGACAAAATGAATTGTTCAAACCCCAGAGGCTTAGAAAAGTAGGAAAACATACTCACAATTCAAAAAGGAAAGAATGCAATTGAAGGGCTCAGGTTTAGCTCCTACTTGGTCCAGACAGTGCCGAGAATCATCCACATAATCTCCCGGAATCAACTGATGAAAATCGAGGGGGAAAAGAACCTCAAAAGATCCAACAATCCCAAATTCAAATGAAATGGTAAAATGAGGGGTAAAAACCACTTTTAAGTTACTTTTCATGTAATTCGAGTAAAGTATTAGTTTTTAACTCATTTTTGAAGTATGTATTCTCATTTCTAATTAGTTTGATGGAGCAATTAAACAGGTAGTATGACCGTCAAAAGAACATAGTGTTAACGGTGAATCGAATATCAATGACCATTATCATGAGCAATTTTACGCGAAGTTCAAGCCCGTTAAAAAATAAACCTAGCAATGAGCATATGTTCCACTAGAGTTTAAGCTCATTAAAAATGAACCCACCTTCGGTAAATAACCATTGCAATCGCATTATCATCAACTTTTGAGCCTTGGCCATGTTCTTACCATCACCCCCACTCTTTTTTAGTTAACCATACACCTCCATTTGATTGTTTACCCCTTTTCAGGAACAGCTGCAACAAGTGATTATGTTAGCCATCTTCTTTACATTTTCGTGGTTGAAAAGTTCCAAACCTCACCTGGAACCAACTGCTACCCGAAAATATCACTCGTTCCTCAAAAAACGAGTCTCCTTTAAGCTCTTTTCATCTGACTCGTAAAATATGAAAAGATCTCAGAGCAATTGGCCTCTCCAACTCGTTAAAGCGATCAGAAGTGCTATCCCTCCTCTAGATTTTAATCTTTTTAGACCTGAGGGATCATTACGCAAAAATATTGAGTGCTTGTCTTGTTCAGCTCGTTAAAACTATCGAAAATTCATCCTTTTCGTATTATTTTATACTTTTTCATACTTAAGGGATTATATTACGAAAAAGGATTACTGGAGTTTCATTTCTGACTCTTTTCAGACTCTCTAAAATTGAAAAGGACCGAGTTATATTTGTCATTAAATTCATTAAAACAATAGCGACAAACTTGTCCATGCAGACAAGAACGAGTTTCACTATTGTTAGGCTCGTTAAAACGTATCGACAGGTTTTCCCGAAGGGAAAATTATAGAACAAGCATACGTTATCCTCCTCAAGCTTGACAAAAATAAAGAGGTACTAATCAGTAATGACTGTAGAAAAATTTTGAAGAAAACTTGAAGAATCATCATTGTTAGCAAGTTGCTCTTGAAAATGACACTGTCGCTCCATCACCATGATTGAGTCAGGTTGAGTTATTCCGTTCACTGGTCATATCACCATTGGTCCACCGTACCATCCATTTTTGGCGTTAACGCTACCAATCCACCTTAGTGTCGCTGATATGTTCAAGAGAAGTCGCTCAGAGAATTCACCAACTGAGCTTGAGTCTCATCCGCTGCAATACCTTCACCCTTCATTCTTTCATGACCGTCACCCTGAACCTTGTATCATCTGATCGTTTTCACCTCCACAAAATCATTTTCTCTGTTTCGTGTCATAGATGTAGGATTCATTAAGGCCCTCCTATGACAGGTCACTTCTTGTCGACATTAGCTCATTATCCAAGAAGTTGACTTAGGAACACCCGTTTTAGTACTTTGAAGCTTGCATGCCTCAATGGCAAGTTTCTCACTTCCGGCGACACGTTTACATCAATGGCCTTCGACTGAAATATTTTGTGTTATGTTTGACATCAAGTCCCATTTTCATGCCACGTGAATTGTACTGTTGTACCTTGAGGGTCATCATCATTATCGGTGATTCCTCTCGCGCCTGTTAACAACTTACATCATTGGCTCGTAATCAGGTGATGTCTTTCCATGTTCGACTTCAGAACATCTTTTCAAAAGGATCGACTTGTACTTCAGGAAAAGATTGAATGAGTTTGAAGACCCTAGATCTAGTTTCATCCATCCAGGCTACGATATATTCAGGAAAATAAAAACATCAAATGTACATCATATCTGCACAGATAATCATCCAAGCTAAGGGATGATGGCTCTACCAGAATCATCAATCTGCCACACAAACAGTTGTCTGTCTTATGTACATGAAAATGAATCTATAAAAGCTGAGCATGGGAAAGCCCGCCTTAGCTAGATCATAAAAATATTATGAAGATAATGTATTGTATTGTATCTTATTATAGGTCACCTTCCAGTGCAAAAAAACCTCGGATCCTCATGATAAAGCATTTCACCCGACATCAAAAGATTTACGACCTCATGCTTTAGGGGGCAACTGTTATAGACATGTTTGGGCACTGCAACCCCAATATTATATGTCCATAAACCAAGAGCTTCTATGTCCCTAAAAGTGTTTTCTCATACCCTAAAGGAACAAGGTTAGCTGATTACATCATCTCCTAGAAGTTCTCCATGAAAAACTACTCAGAACCAGTCAAAACTGGACCATCTCACCTGCTCCATGGTCAAAGTGTGATGCATCTCACCTAATTCACATGGGGGGTGCGATGCATACTAAAAATCCCTTCTATGGGGTGCGATGGGCGAGAGCAAACAAATGGCAGAGATAGTTTGCAAGGTGGATGATCATGGAATATTCCAGAAACTTCTCCTCTGACACTTGCCTCTCTAAATTCACCCAGGGATGAGTAAGAGATCATGAAACCTCCAACTGGAACCAAGAAATATCAGAGACAGGACACTAATGAAACCCAGAAGATAACTCACCCACCTGCAAACATCTATATATGGATCCCTCATCCTAGAGATCTAGGGGATGGAATTTTGCATCTTGTAAGGAAGTGTTGTTGGTTTCTTTGTGGAACATCATAGTGTTGGGTGATCTAGATTTTCATGAGGTGAAGAAGGCCTTTCATGCTGGGAGGATGGCGCTAGGTCAGATCAATGGATTGTAATCCTCTTTTCTACTCTTTCTATCAATAAAGCTATTTGAGTTTTCCTCCATATTCTTGTATGTCTGAGTTGATATATGCATTTGTGTGGTCAATATATATCTGATCCTATATTGTTTATGATTGTAGATCTCTATGCTT
>APFE031739419.1:301632-361330 GCA_000404065.3 Pinus taeda
CTGAAATCTGGTGAAGTCCTTCTTAGTTTTTGACAGGTTTCCTTTCCATATACTTAATACATTTCGGCCATCATGTACCCCTTCTGACCTCATATATTAGGGGGCATCTGTTATAGCTCCAAATATCACCCTGTGTATTTGTGATTCTTGGTTTATGGCCTAGGGAAACCCCTCCTTCCAGACTTGGTCCAAATATTTAAAAGACAATGTTTTACTCCTTGTACGTGACTTTCCCTTGTATTAAACACATCAACACGGGTCAATATATACCCAACTCGCGTATATGTCTTAAAACGCTTTAAAAAATTAAATTTCCTTAATTATGGGCGGAGATCATGGGTTTTACCTGTTGATTACCTATTAGTGCCTGTGGCCCAACTGTTCCCATCTATTTCCCAACTAAAAAACTACTTTGGGAGAAGTATAAAAAGACTTCAGTGGGAAGCCTAAAGGAGGAGAGAAAATAGATAATTACACTAATGAGATTATCCCCTGATCATGTTTGAAGAATCCCTATGCTTCAAGCACTCCCCCAAGTTCAGGAAACCCTTGTTTCCATGAGTTTTGATGTTCTCTAATATACTTTGAGATATCATGGTATTGGTTGTGGAAGGAGCCTATTGAAGACTGGGACTGGACAGACCTAGAGGACAGTTCCGCTTGGAGCCGGAAGAGGAAGCCTCAAGTGAACCCTTTCTATGTTTTGATTATAGTTATCTACAATGAAAGTAACACTGTCTTACTCCTGCTATCAACTTTTTTCATGCATCTGATGTTATTGTTATGGTTTATGTATGAATGACAATTTCAATGTATAACTAACCATCTACTCATATGTTATAAAATTGATTTCACTATAATGCTTTATCTATATGTTGTTGTGTGTCTTTTAATTGTTTGTTTGGCAGGTTTAAAGATCATGAGGAGTTGTAGAGGGTTTGGACCTTGGCTAGAACTACCCGAACAAAGGACCCATGGGTATGTACATCCTCGCATAGTTCCCTCGTTTAAGCATTTTGCCTGAGTGTTATGCTTGTTTTTTGTTGTAGATTACTCCTGCTCTGCTAGGGTTCTGACCCAAAACCCTAGGGGACTTTATCCCTTAACAGCCACCCTCCAAGTCCACTTGTACCCCCACCATTTTTTCTTTCATCTTTTTAGTTTCCTTAATTGTAGCACAGTTTACTATTTTTAGCAGTTTTTCGGGTCCTAAACTTCAGAGCTGTTTTGAGGCCCTAAACGATGTTTTTTGGGAAACTTGGGAGCAACATGGGTCCATGGGCCGATTTTTCTCTTCCCAAAATTGTAGCTCTTGAATAGATCTTTCTAACAAGATATTGTGCGCGTTAAATAGAGATTGTATGCCAAAGTTACAACCTCGGGAAGTTGACGTATCAATTTACCCGAATGGGGCCCACAATTTAGCATTTTATCCTCTAGCGTTAGGTTTTTGGATGTTTAGGGTTTTCCACTATTTCTCGACAATAAATAGGCCTTCGAGCCTCATTGTAACAGAGTTTAGAGCCATGTATCCACTACATCTCTTCTCAGAGATAAGCTACCATTGCCCTATTTGGTTTATTTCCATTTCTGTTTGTAAGCACATTTCAGTATTTTACATTAATGAAATGAAGTATTATTTTTGCTGCATCTATGTGTTTATGGTTATCTCTATAATTTTTTATATTCTTATTTAAATCTGGATCAGTGGTATCAAGGCGGTCTACTTTTTCTCTATTTTTCTTTGCATGTCCCCAATGAGGTCGGGATATAAGGAGTTAGGGCTTGAACTGGTCGAACCTTTGCAAGACCAGCCTCGCAAATCTCGACGGCCTCCCATGGCGGATGAAAAGAAAGACAAGGGGACAATATATCCTATCAAAATCTTTATTGAAGAAGCCCTCAAGCGAAAAAGGAACGCGATGATGGACAACTTTGCCCAGATCCTTCAACGGCTACCCAGGGGGGACGCATTGGTTTCCAACAGTTACTTTGGAAATGCCACATCGTTTAAGGTACAAGTTAATTTTGAAATCCCCATATTCAAGCGTCAGATAGACGTAGATGTCATTGATAAATGGTTAAATCTGCTAGAGGTTTAATTTTCTGTTCATGATTTTTCCAGTCGGGAAAATATTATTTTCGCTCTTCTCAAAGTAGTGCCCCATGTTAAGCGCTAGTGGGAAACCTACTGCAAGTAGAAGGATGAAAGTACAAGCTCACTATTTCCAGTCATACCCACTTGGGATTCATTTCGGGATTCCATCAAGGAGCAGTACTACCCTATCGGAAGCTATGAGGATCAATACATAAAGTGGACAACGCTGCAGCAAGGAAGGGACCAAGACATGCCGGAGTTTACCAATATTTTCCATACCCTTCGCACAAAGTTGGGTATCAAGGATTTGGAGCATCATTTGGTACTCAAATACCGCGGTTGCCTACACAAATACATCCAGGAAGAAATAGAATTCTTGAACATCTCCTTGCTCGACACAGCTTACTGATATGTCGTCAAAGTCGAGAAAAATTTTAATAAGAAGAAGCGATATTTTGGAGCTGTGAATCGAAAGCAAGGAAAAGGTGCCCCCAAACCATAGAACGAAGGACAAAGCCAAGGCAGGGTGGCCGAAGACAACCCACCAAAGCTACAAGCAAAGAAAAACACCACGAAACTGGAAAAGGACATGGGAAAGTGGTGTTAGTTCCATAAGAGCTCCACTCACAGCACAAGTGAGTGTCAGGCCAAGCAGTCATTGGTGGCCGAGCTAAAGGTTTCAAAATCAGATGCATGTTCTAACTCTGAGTCAGAACCCAACAAGGGGAATGAAAAAGGGAAGCAAATTATTGATGTGGAGCCCAGTGCCATCATTGCCACCACAAAGATCCAGAAGAAGAAACCCGAAGATATAGAGGAAGAGGAGCATCTCTTCCACTCCTAGATGTGGGTAAAGGGCTCCTCGCTATAGTTCATTGTCAATAGCAAGAGCCAAAATAACCTCATTTCAGTAGAGGTTGTGAAGCAGCTGGGCTTACCAACCACAGCACATCTACAACCATACACCATCGGGTGGCTTCACCAAGGACAAGATCTTTGCATGAGCCAACAGTGTTGTCTGCTATACAACATCAAGCCCTTCACGAATGAGGTATTGTGTGAAATTTCTCCCCTTGAAGTTTCTGATGTATTATTATGGAAAAAATACTTGTGGAAGTGACATGTTGTGTATGAATCAAGGCCCCATGTCGTTATTGTTACTTTGGGAAATAAGTTGTAGAAGATACCGGAGGTAACACCACCTACCACCATCTGTTTGGTTACAGCAAAACAATGTAGTAAGCTCATTTCCAAAACTGAGAAATTTGTTTTCTTGATGATACACCCTCAAGGAAAGAAGAAAACGGTGGCCACAACCTCTAGACAGGGCTCGTCTGCATGAAAACTACAGATGGACAAGGTCATGAAGGAGTATGAGGATGTATTCACCTCCCCCACAGGGGTTCCTCTACACTGTCAATTCAAGCACTCCATCGATTTGACCCCAAGTGCGTCGCATCCCAATGGACCAATCTATCAGTGCTCCATTCTGGAGAATGATGAAATCAAGAGGCATATTCAGGAGTTGCTCCAAAAAGGTCACATCTATTTGAGTTCATCGCCCTGTGGGAGCCTGATCATGTTGGTACAGAAGAAGGATGGGACTTGGAGACTCTGTATTGACTATCGAGTGTTGAACAGGATTATTGTTCATAATAGGTACCTGCTCCCATGGATTGATGACCTCCTAGACCAACTAAAGGGGGAAAAATATTTCAGCAAGATCGATTTGAAGTCAGGATATCACCAGGTACCAATTGAACCCTCTAATGTGTGGAATACTACCTTAAAAGCCAAGGAGGGCCTTTTCGAATGGTTGGTTATACCTTTCGGATTTACGAATACTTCTGCAACCTTCATGAGGCTAATGGATGACATCTTGTGCCCATTCACCAACTCATTTGTAGTAGTATACCTGGATGACATCCTGATCTTCAACCAGAGTTGGGACAAGCACCTCCACCACACTCGAAAGGTTCTCCAAACACTACAACAACACAAGTTATGTGCCAATTTGGAGAAATGAATTTTTGGCATGACCCAGTTTCAGTATCTGGGATACATTATTGATGAATAGGGGGTGCATTTAGATCCATCCAAGATCCAAGTCATTCGGGATTGGCCATCTCCAACCACTCCAACAAAGCTCTGCAGCTTTCTAGGTCTTGCCAACTTCTACCACAGGTTCTTGTTGGGATTTTCTCATATCACTCGACCCTTGAGTCAAGTCACTAAGGGAGGAGCCGAAGCAAAATTATTTTGGTCTGAATCTCAATAGAAGGCATTCACAGAGTTGAAATATCACCTCTACTTGGCACCAGTGCTTGCATTACCAGACTTACAACAACGATTTGAGGTTGAGACAGATGCCTCTGACTATGCTATTGGGGCAGTCCTTACTCAACACGAGCATCCAGTGGCATATCACAATGAGACACTTTTAGACATAGTCCAGAAGTATCCCACTTATGACATAGATGTATTCCATTGTGCAGGCATGCCGACAACGGAAGAATTACATTTTGGGGCAGGAAATGGTCATCCACACAGACCATTGACCCCTGCAGTTCATACAAACCCAAGATAAATTGTAGAATGATCGCCATCAGAAGTGGTCCACATACCTGTAATAGTTCCATTTGAATATCAAGTATAAGAAGCACAACACCAATAATGTTGTATATTGCCTCATTTGACCACTAATCATGGTGTTAATCACCGTGCTAAACTCTTGTGGGCACGAGAGTTTTGACTCGCCACTTCTCTACCAAAGTGACCCAGAATTCAGCCACACATACCAGACACTCTTGGAGGGTCAACATGTTCCAGATTTTCACCTCTAGGATGCCCTAGTATGCCACCTGGGTCACCATTGTGTTCCTTCAAATGAGCATGCCAAGATGATTTGGGAAGCAAACTATAGTAGGGATACTAGGCATTTCGGGGTCGAGAAAATGGTGGTAGTACTACAGAAGTATTTCTATTGGCCGAATCTTCAACAGTATGTCAAGAAGTACATCAGGTCATGCAATGCATGTTCCATTGCCAAACCAACCATCAAGAAGCAAGGCCTCTATACCCCGCTACCTACCCCTAGTCGATCGTGGGAATCCATGTCCATGATTACATGTCAGGCCTTCCTTCCACTAAGCATAGAAAAGACTGTGTTTTTGTGGTTGTTGACAGGTTCTCAAAGATGGCCATTATGGCAGCCTGCAAGAAGAATATCATAATAGAAGCCACTGCTAAACTCTTCTTTGAATGAGTGTGGGTACACTTTGGGGTCTCACTGTCTATCATCTTAGATCGGGTAGCAGGTTCCTCAGTACATTTTGTTCCAGTCTCTGGTCAATGTTGGACACCAAACTTGCTAAGTCCACAGCCTTCCATCCTCAAACTGATGGCCAGACAGAGGTTGTCAACGAGATGATCATACACATTATAAACATGTAAAACTCATAGCATTCATGCACATGGGATGAGAGCCTCCCCTATGTTCACCACAGCTACAACCAGGTTCTCCATAGCTTGACTGGCCACAACCCTTTTCTGGTGGGCTTGGGATTCCATCCACTATGTCCCATTGATGTGGCCATGCCATTTCCAGCTACTCAGACAAATTTGGCTCATGTCCAGTTCAAAACAGATAAGGAAAATAGCTTCATTGACCACATCCAACATATTCGCCAGTAGGTCTATGACATTTTGGAGAAATCAAATGCCAAGTACAAGCAGCAACTTGATCAACATTGGGTGCCACACAAGTTTCAGGTGGGCGACAAAGTCTGGTTGCATTTGAAAAAGGAATGCCTTACGAGAGCCGATCGGAAAATCAAAACACTCTGATATGGTCCTTACACCATTACCAAGGCTATGGGAGACAATGTATTTGAGCTTAGCATTCCCCCATTCCTTGGCCTGCACCCAGTCTTCAATGTGGACCGACCTCGGCCATACTTTCCACCATTACTAGACACATCCGACATTGCATAATAGCTCACACCCACAGAGTTAAACCCAAATTGCATGGAACAAGCTACAACTGATTGGATCATGGAAACACAAATCAAGCACATTCGCCATCAGAATATTCAACTCTATTGAGTTGTCAAAGTAGGCCAACTCCTTCACCAGGGCAAGTGGCTCACTAGGGACCAAGTTTAGTAGAAGTTTTCTCATCTCATGGAGGATCTCAACGAAATGGGGAGCATTGCTTCGTAAGGATGGAGGAATGATCCAGGTGGATATTGGTGGCTAGCTGCCAAGTCCACTTGGAGCCCCACCATTGTTTCTTTCATCTTTTTAGTTTCCTTAATTGTAGCATAGTTTACTATTTTTAGCAGTTTTTCGGGTCCTGAACTTTCGAAGCCATTTTGAGGCCTTAAACAACATTTTTTTGGAAAATTGGGAGCAACATGGATCCATGGATTGATGTTGCTCTTCCAAAAATTGTAGTTCTTAGATAAATCTTTCTAATGAGATATTGTGTGCGTCAAACGGAATTCGTATGCCAAAGTTACAACCCCGGCTAGTTGATGTACCAATATACTCGAACGGGGTCTACAATTTCGTGTTTCATCTTCTAGGGTTAGGTTTTTGGATGTTTAGGGTTTTCCATTGTTTTTCAACAATAAATAGGCCTTCAAGCCTTATTGTAAGAGAGTTCATAGGCATGTAGCCACCACATCTCTTCTCAGAGATAAGCTACCATCACCCTAGCTGGTTTATTTCCATTTCTATTTGTAAGCATATTTCAGTATTTTACATTGATGAAATGAAGTATTTTTCCACTGCATCTCTATGTTTATGGTTATCTCTGTAATTGTTGTGTTCCTATTTAAATATGGATCATGGTGTCACTAAGCTGCTTAGAGGATGACAAACACTTTCAACATGGGGTATGATGGGCCTCTATATTAAACATAAACTAAGGCACATGCCTCTAAATTAAAATAAATTAAGGCCCATCAGACCATCCTTCAACACATTAAACCTCTCTTTTTGCAATATATAATGTGTTTTTAACTTTAAGGCATTCATTAAGAAGGTTTATGAGTAATTACATATTTGTGCCTAATAATATTTATTTTTGTGGAAAATTGTGAGAATATTGGGCAGAATATGAAGATTTAGAGGAGATTATTTAGGGACTTGTTCCCTACTAGAGAAGGATAAATATTAAATAATAAATCAACAAGATATTATGGAATTATGGAATCGATTGTGGAGCTCCAATGATTGAGAAAATCTAGGAATGTGTTCCCTGCCATTTAATGTAGATTCCTAGTATTGGGAACTAGATCTAATAATCAAGGGATTTTTGTTGGAAAATATTCCTCCTTTCATGGGGAATGATTCCTAATCATTTTGTATAAGTACCAAGTTGAATTTGCCTATAGGGTATATTTTTATTAGTCTTCTTATGGATAGAACTCGTATTTTTGCAACTCCATTGTCATTTCTTGCAGGGATGTAATTGTATTGATGGAAATAATAAATTATGGTGACATGTTTAGCTTATAGATCTTGGTATCCTTCATAGGACTTTGGGTTTCCTTGGTCTTGGCCATCCCAAGAGCCTTAGAGACCATCTGTAACATTTGTTTTTGTTGGGATAGGGACTCGAGGGGTAGTTTTGGTGTTAGTTTAACCAAATTTTGTAAAGCTTTTGTAAAGAATGTAAAGTCTTCGCGAAATGTGGATGTGGAGTGTGCAATTAAGTAGGAGTCAAAGGGGCTCTAGCCCCTTGTTTGCATAAGTGATAGTTCAGTTTTTGAGACTCATCCATGGTTCATAGACCACGGTATTGTATTGAAAAAGGATATATATAGTTGAGTTATAGCGAGTCTAAGAAGTAGTAGACAAGTAACTAAGTCAATATAAAGATTGTTTTGGGCAAGTGCTAAGGTGGTAAGGCTCTTCTTCATGTACTTAGGTGAATAGGGAAGGCTCCTATAGCTGAGTGCATAGGAGGCCTTAAAAGGTCCACAATTGAGTGCGTGGACCCCTATGACTGAGTGTGTAGGGTGGAGAAGTCTGTAAACTGAACATTGAAGCTTAATAAAGACTGATTTTGGAGAGATACCTTGACTTTGAGTATTATTCTTAATCATGTTAATGTTATGTTCTATTGCTCAATGGTATGTTTTTTGTGAATAATATGTAAATTCTACGCGATTAGGTTGAATCTATAATATTTATGCATGAACTAAGTAATTATCTACTTTCTCTAATATAAGGGTTAATTCTATTATGATTTCTAATGAATTGGATAGATCTACAAGAAGGAAGACCTATGGTTATTAATTAGTGTGCGAAAGTGGATAGTTTGCTTCATTAGGGTCTATAAAGTATAATCATAGACCTTCACGAAGGTCTATAAGCTATTTCCTTAGAGTTGCAGTAGCAGTCAATAGAGGGATACAGATCTACGTGAAGGCGGATCTAAGTGAAAAAGGCTTAAGATCACTTATCACATAATCTCTCGATGTAGAAATCTGGTTCTAGCATCCCCCAATAGTACTTTGTGTGAGACCGATGCCTGGGCTATGTAGGTTGTTGCCAAAAGGGCCAACAATTAGGGTTTTGTTGGTTGGCATGAACAACTCTTAAGCTGGGTCAAGCCCCCTTAACTCAACAAATGGACTGAGATCTATCTAAGAGATGTGTGATAAATGGTTTCCTATGAAGAAAGAGATTGATAAGTGGATTGATCAAAACATGAATGAGATTGTGTCTCAAGTGAATAGGAGCCCTAATTTATGCAAGGAGCATTGGCTACAGATATTTTTATACATAGACAACACTGACACGTTCTTTTGCTTCTTCCCTGATGAACTACACAAGTGGTTGTCTAAATTGGCCGATAATCAAAAGAAGTGGAGGCTTGACAGTCCTATAGTGTGGACTCCTGGACTGGTACAATGTCTAGAGGCATTATAAAGCAATATTGTGTGGGCTATGGATGATTGGATTAACCTCACATTGGGAATTTTTGTGGCTTATTTCACGATTGACAGAAATATTAGCTATATCAAAGTGGAACGAAGGCTCTCTACCGCAAGGTAAGTATTTGAAGTCATTAAAGACTAGGATTAAAATGTTGTTATGTCAAAAAGGATTATGAGGTTACCTTGATGTTTGGGGCTACATGAAGTGGGAGATTCTTTAGAAGAAATGTAGGATCTAGCCTAGAATGTAGACCGCTCATTGAACCCCCTTCAATTGACGATGAAGGGATGATGCTGACTCCACTACAAAGTGAAGTTCAGTTAATTATGCAAGGTATCCTGAAGATACCTCATCCATCCACTCCACCTCCACCTCCGCCTTATACACCTACAACCTCACCCCCTCCACTCCCAATCCCACCATTCAACATGGCGAATATGATGAAGATGTTTATTTTTAAAGGAATAGGGAGTGAAGATCCTGAATAGTTTTGGTTTGTTGCAGGAGTTGTATGGATAGCACAATAGATTACGGATGCTAACATTAGGACATTGTAGTTGGTTATAGCCTTACAGGATCGTGCCTTAACTTGGTACATCAAGTATTTCACTAATTACCCCCAACGTGACGTTGGAAGAGATTCGTCAAGCTCTGAATAAGGAGTTCAACAAGCCTAAGTCAGAGGCACAGTCAGTAATTGAGTTTAAGGAAATCCAACAAAAGGTAGATGAGACACCTTGGGATTTCGATCAATGGCTGAAATTCCTAATCAGGAAGGCCAATATGATAATCATGGATTCCCATCTTTGCGACTGGTATATAATATCTCTCTTGCCGCACTTGAGAGTGCCTTTGTCACAACAAAAATAACAATGCAAGAAGAAACTTTGGAAATATCAATGAGGTTGGATGCTTCTCCCATACAGGATACAAACTTAGGAGTGAAAAAGATTCAATCATAGCTGGGAAGCCTACACTTAGAGTTGAAGAGTCTGAAGAAAGGAAAGGAAGATGAACCAAAGGGTTGAGCTAAGGTTTGGTGTTTGAAGTGCAAGAGCCATGGACATGATAAGGATCATTTCCGGTTTATAAGAAATATATTATAGGGGGAGGGTATGCTCCCCTAAAACCGGAGAATAACATTGGGACAAGCATGGGAGCTACGCTATGGTGCGCTATTTGTTAAGTTACAGGACAACACACAACCAATAATTTCCATTTACTATAGAAGTTTGTACAAACCCCTTAGTAGTTCTTTTGTAATTTCTATAAATATGTGGGACATGATGAATGCCATTGTAGAAGTTATGAGCTAATGATGGATAGAACCCCTACCTACCCAATGTAGGTAGAAAACTTGCCTTAGGATTAAGGCGTAGGAGTTGTGCGAGGAGGATTCCAAGGTCAAGGACAAGGAAGAGGCATCGAACTTGATCAAGGGCATGGGCAGGTAATCTGCTATAATTGTTGCAAAGAAGAGCACTTCATGCGAGATTGTATAAATCACACACATCCGTCATGTCAGTATTTTCGATAATTTAACCACATGATAGAGGAATGTCTGGTTGTTATTGCGAAGATGCAAGAAAATAAGGTGTAGCCCCAACAACCTATGAAAAACATTTAAATGATGAGGGTTGAGCCCCATGAAGAATGTCACGGTGTAAATATAGTGACAAGAAGTGGTATGGCGACTGGTGCAAATAAAGGTAAGCATCTTGAGAATGATGGGTGGGTTCACAAGGTTGTTCAGAAGGAAGTAGACTTTAACCTTAATTGCGCTAAAGAGACCTTCATGGAACAAAATAAGAACTTTATTGAGGCCTCTACCTTAGGAAGTCAAGAGAAAATGCTAGAAACTAGTGCAACACAAGAGGTTAATCCTTCAGTACTAGCTACTTTTCTAAAGACTTGTATGAAATTATTGCGCGATCAGAAAGCGGTAAAAGAGTTGCAAGAGTTAATTGAAAAATGCACTAATAAAGAAAAGACTTATGTTGAGCAGCGCACTGTGATGAAAATCGGTAAGCATAAGAAGTGCATGGGGCACGAGATGAGGATGAATTCACAGATAGGTGAATACGAAATGGACCAGGTAATATTAGATCTAGGGTTTGATGCAAATGTCCTACCTAAGCAAACATGGTAAAGAATGTGGAGACCTGTCTTGCAGTGGTCTAATATTCACCTGCACATGGAAAACCAACAAAAGATTATTCCAATGGGGCACTTATATGGTGTAACGGTGGACATTGAGGGCGCAAGTGCATTGGTTGACTTTGAGGTCATTGAAATAGTGGTTACACTACTAGGAATTGATTGGGATTTTGATATGATGCGGTAATAAACTTAAAGAAGCATAAGATGACATTTGAAAGGAGGTCGCTCAGGGTGTAGTGCCACTAGACCCTACAAAAGGAACATGTTATACCAAACCCGTTCACGACTATGTAGAAAGTTATGATTATCTGGATCACATAAACAAGATAATAGATGAGATGAAGATTTGATCAATCCTATGGATGATGGACAAATTGCGTGGTACAGGCATAACTCCTACACATTAGATTCAGATGAAGAACTTGAACACTAGCAGAATTAGTTGCATGAAGTATCTATTCGTTGCAACAGGATGACCAAGTCACTGTGGTGTGTCTTGACTGAGGTAAGAAATCTTCTGCATTATGATGGTTTGACTGATGTCGAGCTATTTTTAGATGAATTTGAAAGGAAATAATTGGAAGAACATCTCTTCTAGGGACCGTAATTAGTGCTACACCTACCCATTGGTAGGGTACACACAACGAGAACTTTGCTGGATGGAAGGAATATAGGAGGATGATGAAGTTAAGGTTTGGATATGCTAATGCCCGAATGACAGAAAAATATGGTGGGAAGGATGATCCCCACGATCATTTGGCACGATGGACTAAGGCCTAGGGAATAGAACCACAACTAGAATGAGTGCACGTTTTTTGCCACACCGTAGATACAATTCGAATGAACTGGTATTTGGAGATGGAGCTTCAGCATGGTACGGCTAAATGGGATGTCTTGAGGAAGGGTTTCTTATTAAATTTAATATTTGAGGATGGGTTTGAGTGCATTGATGAAGCACTCCAGGAGGCAAAAGATGCTATATTCAGAACACCAAAGAAATCAGTCAACTAGGCTTAGCCAGATTGGAGTACATAGTTGCCCCATGCGCTGGAGTGTTATAATCTAACTACTGAAGAAGACAAAGAAGATCCATGAATTATTACCATTTGAGAGACAAAAGGATGGTGGAAAATCGAAGAACCAAAGGTGGCGAACTCAGACATATCATAACCTTTGAAAACTCGACAAGTAAACATTGGGTCTAAAGAAGAACCGGACGAAGATACAGTTGATAAGGTAGTTGAGCTGTTTTGTGAGTACCAAGATTTATTCCCAACAAATTTTTCAGATTTGAAAGGGATCATCAAAGACTTAGGTATTATGAAGATTACGTTGAAGCCACATGCAAAGCCTATTAAGCATAGGCCTTATCGGATAAATCCAAAGTATAAGGAAAAGGTAATCCAAGAGCTGAATAAGATATTGGATGCCAATATTATTGAACTAGTAGAGGAATCATATTGGGTAAGCCCAATGGTGGTCCATGAAAAGAAAGAAAAGGTCAAATATGTATATGCATGGATCTGAGCAAGCTGAATGATGCATGCATGCATGATTAGTTTCCAACACCAGTTACTAATGAAGTGTTAGAAAATGTTGGTGGATAGGAGGCGTATTCATTGATTGATGGTTTTTTGGGATATCATTGAATAAAGATCACAGTGGAAGATCGAAGCAAGACAACCTTTGCGATGAAGTGGCATTTCTGTCAATATACAGTAACTCCATTTAGATTGAAGAACATGCTTGCAATCTTTTCCCAAATTGTGATCGCTACATTTAAAGAGTTTATTCATAAATTCCTTGAGGTGTATTTTGATAATTGAACTGTGTTTCAATTGGTGAAGTGCCATATTGTGAGACTGCACCTCATGATAGATACATGTCGAAGGCATCAGATCGTGCTAAACTTGAAGAAGTGCATGTTTTGTGTGCCTTTCGGAATTTTTCTTGGCCATCTTGTATGTAAGCATGGATTGATGGTAGACCCTATGAAGATCATTGTCATTGTAAATTTGGAAGCTCCTTGGAATGTAAAATAGTTGCGTGCAACATTTTGAAAAACTAGGTATTACAAGAAGTTTAGCAAGGCATATGCTCAAATAACTGTGCTGATGGATAAATTATTGAAGAAAGATGTGATTTTATGCTGGGATGAAGACTATCAGTGCAACCTAGATGTCTTAAAGGAAAATATGGCAATTGTGCCTTTTCTAGTATTTCCAGACTGGAAAAAGGAATTCCATGTGCATGTAGATGCTTCTTTCATTGTTCTAGGAGCAGTATTAATATAGGCAGGTGAAGGTGAAGGAGAGATTTATCATCTGATAGCCTTCACAAGTAGAAAGTTATCCAAGGCTGAGAAGAATTACTCCACTACAAAGTATGAAGGGCTAGTGATGGTCTACGCGCTACAAATTTTTAGGCATTATTCATTGGGTGGACACTTTAAAATGTATACAGATCAATCTATGTTGAAATACCAGTTCAATAACCCTGTATTGGGGGGAAGATATGTTAATAGTTGCTATTGTTTTAGGAATATGACTTTGAAGTGATTGTAAGACCTGGAAGATTGAATGCAAGACCAGAACATCTGTCAATGATTGAAACAGGTGAAGAACCAAATAGTTTGGAGGAAGGACTATTGGATGCTTAGTTTTATGTGGTGCGCATCACGGATGACCATTTCATAGATATCATTCAATTTTTAACAACAGGAACATCTCCAGAAGGCTATTCTACCTAGAAAAAGAACAAGTTAGTAGCCTGTGCTGTAGGATTTTCTGTGATTGCTGGTCATTTATATAAAATGGGAAAAGATGAGATACCGCGAAGGTATGTTCCAGAGTTTGAACACGTTAGTATCCTCGTCGAAGCACATGAAGGAGTTGCAAGAGGTCACTACACAGGGAAAGCGACCATGCAAAATATTTTGCGCGCTGGGTTATGGTGGTTGACATTACATAAGGATTCTAAGGCATATTGCAAGGCGTGCGATGCTTGCCAAAGGACGGGGAAGCCTTTGCAATGGGATGAGTTGCCTTCAAATCCTCAGGTCTCATTGCACGTATATGATAAATGTGTCATTGACTTCATAGGTCCAATACAAACACTAGGTAAGAAGAGAGGCACGTGGTATATCATTACTTCAACAAAGTATTTAACCAGATGGGCGAAAGCGCAACCAATGAAGGATGGTACAACTGCCATTATTGTGAATTTTTTTTTGAATATGCCATAACATAGTTTGGATGTCTTAAGATATTGATGAGTGATAGGGGTACAAATTTCTTGAATGAAACTATCAGCGTGATGCTTGAGGAATTCCAAGTATATCATCAAAAGAGCATGCCCCTATCAACCACAAGTGAATGGAACGGTGGAAGAATTTAATAAAATTTGAGAGAATGCGTTGGCAAAGGTCTACAATGGACAGAGGAATGACTGGTATAAGCATGTACCAACAGTGCTATGGGCATACAAGATGACCTGCCAAAAGTTGACCAACCAAACTCCATTTAGGTTGGTCTATGGAATTGAAGCAGTGATGCCCATGAAGTATATTCTTCCAAGTTTACATATTGCAACATTGACAGAGATGGCAGATCACGAGACCTTGGAGGAATGACTTGCACAGATCCTAGAGTTATAAGAAGACCACTTTCTTGTAGGATTTCACCAGCAAATGAAAAAGGAACACGTGAAATCATCATTAGATAGGCATATTAAGCTCTACACATTTAAGATAAATGATTTAGTGTTGCTATATGATAGAATGTTCACAAAGTTTCCAGGGAAATTTCAAATTTACTGGTTGGGGCCATATGTTGTTAAGGAGATCACGGATGGTGGTGTAGTTCAGCTCGCAATGATGAATGGGGGACCATTCCCTAGAAAAGTGAATGGAAGTAGGCTGAAACCATATTCAGGGGATCCCTCCCCTACGCAATCACTTCATGGGAGCAGAACAATCTTAGTAATCGAAGTAGTTGCAAGGGATTGCAAGACTATAGACTATGTTTCCCGAAGAAGAGAAAATAATAGTAGGGAGGCTCCACAACGGAAGACAGGAGTGTGACAGGTGAAGCTACGTTGGATGAGTTGTGCCCTGGAGGAAGGTACCATGCAGATCAGTCCAAAAGTAGCCATTGGAGTTACTATTCATGATTTGATGTCAAAATTCTATTAAAAGGAGTGGGTAGGCGCCATTTATGTCAAAAATATTTGAAGTTCTGCTACCAAAGACGCATTTATGATCTAAAATTGGAGGTAATGGTTAGATTTCAATTTAAAATTCCATATAAATTGGGCATGTTGGTTAGCCTAAGAACAATTTTCATCCTAAGAAGTCTATATAAACCCTGTTGTTGTCGCTATATGAATCGTAATGTTTGGGAGGACTTAATTTCCAGTTCGATATTCATAATGTTGCCTGAAGTTAACCAAAGGACTATTCTCGAGCAAATGACTAACACAAATCCTGCAGAAGTTGTTAGTTTTGAAGATGTTGTCTCCGACATAGTGGCACATAAAATATCCAGCATGGAAGTTATGCACACTATGTCTATGTTGCCTAGGTCACCTAGGCCAAAGCAATTAGCTACAAAGGAGAAGACGAAGAAACCTATGCCGGTGAGATAGTCGCCAAGGAATAACCTAGAGGTGTGGCAGAAGGAGAAAAAGGATAAGAAGCTGGAGAAAGTTGTTGACCTGGAGGAAAAGAGTTCCAAGGTTTGGAGGAATTGGATGTTGATGACGGCAAGCCTATCACATGACTCCCAGAGTATATCCCTTTGTGAAAAGGGAAGGGAAAGTTATGAAAGACCCCGATTCCGAGAAGTTTACAGTCTCGACACCCCTGTTGCCAAAACAGGTTGAGTTTGAAGGCACAGTCTTAATGTGCATTCCAGTGTTAAATATGCAGGATTAGGATCTCGTAGACCATGAGAAATTCCCTCATATGGCCACTAGCAAATATATGAAGAAAATTTACTACAAGGAAACTCGAGTTACATTGTTTGAACCCATGAAGTGGGTCAAAGGTGTTGAGTAGGTTGAGTTGTTAAACATGCTCTACATCCCACATTTTCATAGATCAATCATTAACACTATGTGTGTGCGCCAGCTGCTCGCGCTGGTGCATGATGGGTTCCTATGGCTTAGGGAGGCCATATTGATTATGGATATGCTTATCCATTAGATTACAAAGTTTCCCTATAAAGGGATGGACCCTGCCAATGATTTTGGAGGGAAAATTGGTGAAAAAGAGATGGAAAATAAGATGAAGGCATAATATGGTATCGGAAAGAAGTTGGCATATACTCCATCCGCTCCATTCAAGACCAGGTGGTGCAATTCGCTGCCAAAATTCTTGCACGTAAGATTATGAGGAAATGTCACTCAGATGAAGTTTCAGCACTTGTAGTATCATTGGTTGCCTAGTACACAGAGGGAGTACAATATAACAGGGCAAAGTATTTATTAGTTTCTGTCTTTGAAACCTTTCACCAGTGATCAAATATGCTCTTACAAAGTGGTCTTAGGGTGTCAAAGTCAAATTTTGTCATTTCAGTGAGTTTTCAAGTAAACTTTAGTCACTAGGTATTAGGTCTAGGATTTGTTTTCACTCCTTCCAAAGTTTTCCAAATGTTGGTCCATGTCACCATTCAGCTGAGTGTACCATCATTTAAATAGTTTTCATCATTATTTCAGGTTCCAATGGGTCATTCTACAACTTATTCATGCTTCAATTGGATTGGGTAAGGTTCATTTCCCTCTTCTAGGGTTTTGAAGGTAATTTCTCTTGGATGGTAGAATCATTAATAAAACTTGTGTCCTAAAGTTCATACACCTTCCCCTATCCTTAATGTACCTTATTAAAGACTTCTCATCACTGATATCCCTCAAATTCCTCATTTTCCCACAAACCCTAGTTTCTTGCTACAATTTGACAATTTTCTAGGCTAGGCCTGTGTTTAGCCCTTTTGGACCCCTTCCCCTCACTCAATCTTTGAAATTCCACTTTCTCCTATTTTCTAATATCCCTCCCTACTTCCCAAAATTTCCTCAAGAATTTAGAAGCCCCTTATCCTCTTCATTTCCCCTCATTTCTACAAAACCCTTGTTCCACATATCGGGGTAGGTTTTACTCAAATGATGTTTCTGAGAAATAGAAGATGAATTGACAAAAGCGAGAGAGGGTTTTGTCCATAATAGGCCAAGGAAGAAAAAACCCCTTCACATTTTACACAGGTTTCATGGTTTTAGAGAAATGTCAAAAGTAAAGTTGCCTCAAGAGGGTTGTTGCACCTTTGGAGTGGCCTTGGGAAAATCAACATTTCTCCTACCCTAGTTGGCCAAATGACTTTTTTGATGATTTAAATGATAAATAGACACAAAGATATTTCCAATTACCTATCATGAAGACCTCATTTAGGCAACACTCTACATTTAGGCAGCCTCATTTTGCATGTTTTGACCAGTCCTGGGAGATTGGACCTTTGATAGGGAAAATGACATCCAAATTGGAAATTCCAAGATGTTATAGAAATTAGACTCAATAATATTTCCAACGCGCTATCCCATGTCCAATTTGGACATTGGGAAGGCCTTCAAAACTAGTCTATAAAAAAGGCGATGTGCACCTAACAATTGGCGTGATGCATAGAAAAGGCATTGCGCACCTGTTGCAGGGCTTCTATTGAAATTTGATCTGGTAGTGCGCATAGAAAGTGCACTACGCACCTGTTACAAAAGCCAAAAAGGCTTCCAAACTCCTCCAAACTTCCCAAAAATCAAATTGAAGCTTGTTCTAAGTAAGTAAAACATTCCTCCTTCCTCAGGGAAGTTGTGTTTGGTGAGTTGGATGTTTTTGGGTTCCTTTAAGAAAAACCCTAGCTAAATAGCTAACAAAAACCCTAGCTAATTCCTAAATCCTCTCTTGTAAGTTTTTAAAGGTCATTGCCCTTCTTTTTCACTCCATCCATGTTGAGCTTGGAAAATCCAATGCCCTTTGCCTAACATCATCAACATTCACTCCCTAAATCCCACTCCCATTTACCAAACCCTAGCCCTATACCCTATTCCCAAACCCTAATTCCTGCATATTATTCCTTCAATACATCCACTCCATTATCAAACCCCTCATCCACATTCACAATACCATTCTCTCCCCACATTTCCCAAAAATAAACCCCTCCTCCTAGCATTCACTTCCTATATACATTGTACACTACTCACCTCATATTTTAAAATCTCTTCATACTCATCTGCTTTCACTCCAAATTCACAAGCATGGAGACAAACTCAGCCTATGAGAGGGATGATGAAACTGTTAGTGATTCTTCCCAAGAAGCCCATGTACCAAGGAAACCACATAAATGAGGGAAAATCATCCGGGAGGAGGCCACCACTCTCACAAAATGACTTGTTTTCCCTCTTGCAGTAACTTGTTTTAAACATCAATCTTGTTATCAGTTTTGTGAAATGGTAGAAGGGGTGAAGTATCATCATGAGATGCCTAGGTTGTTTGTTATTCATCTACATAATGGCCAAGTGAACCTTGTTGGTGTCTCCTCCACCTTGTCACCTACCACTATCTCAGAAGCAATAGGTATTCCAAATGTTGGTGAACAGTGGAACAAAGGACAATATATTGACAATACAATGAAGAGGCTTAAGGCTAAGTTGAAGAAGGGCCTTAAGAAAGAAAAAAGAGCATGATAAACTCAAAGATCTTGGCTGAAGCATCATTGTCCCATCAAAGCACCTAAAAAGGATCACTCATGCCAAATTTCAAGAAATTTGGAGCATTTTTTGTCATTTTCAGAATTTTTGAAGCAAAAAACAGGTTTTTTCAGTAGGTGCTTTTGATGAGGCCTCCATTTACAAAAAGGTTTGCATTTTTGGAATCTGCATGAAAGAATATGCATGCTCATAAATGGCTGAGAAATTTTAACAAGTTCTGGACCTCCAAAAGGGTCAAAAACACCCAAAAAGTGCCCTCTCTCCCACTTTTTTGCCACATAGGAAGCCGTCTTGGGAGATTTCATTTTTGGAGGGCCAAATGGACTCGAAATCAAAAATTCAAGTTTTCCAAAAAATTAGACTCACCAAGATTTTCAATGACCTATTCTTCATCTTATTTGGACATCAGGAGGCCTTCCAAAAGTGGCATTGAAAAATCGTTTCACATAGAATCAGTGGCATTGAGCATAGGAGAAAAATTTGCCAGTTTTGCCTGTTTGTTCAGAATTTCACCCAGTTTGCTGTTAGTTTGACTTTTTCTTCCCTCTTGGTCAATTAATGATGTAATATGATGTCACTTGATGTAGTATGATGTAAAATATGATGAAAAATGACTTGAGGAGGTAGATACATCAGTTAGAGTTGGTTTGAGGATGAATGAATCAATTTCCATAGTTTTAGAGGCAAGTTGTTCCACTGCCTATTTTTCAGTGCCTAGTTTAGATCTTGTTGAAACAACTCCTTAACTAATGGATTTGACCCCTAATGGCTAGCATAGGTGGTTTGGTGCCTATATCTTGTACTTTATTAGTCATTTGTCAAGGTTGAAGTCTTGTGGATGCATTGAGCTACTTTATACATCACTTCTGCAGTTTGGTAAGGAAATAAACTAGAGTTTTGCAGCATTTAGTGGGATTCTTGTGGTAATGTGAATTAGCATTGTTTTCTTCTTTGTAATTCAGTTTATCTTATCTTTATGTGTGCCATCATCTATCTTATTCTGCATAACTAAATGAATCAAGTGTAAAACGTAGAATCCATTGGTGTTTCAGTGCTCTGCCGTGGGGGTTTTTTAGTTTTACATGTTTTCTACTATCTGAAGAGGACTCATGACACTTGCATGCCCTCTCTAGCTCCTCACCGGTCTTTAAACTCACCATTACACTCATTTCAAAGTGCTAAAACACTTGCCTACCTCGCCCCACAGAAACCTCTGCAAATCTCTGTTGATTTCCCGGACCTAAAACTACCTTCCCCATCTGATCTAGCAACCAACCTTTAAAATCAATCAAATTCCTATGAGCAAGCATACCTAGCCTAAAATTAGTTTTTATATCATTCATATAAAGCCTTCCTTGATAAATTTTCATTGATATTGAAGAAGAGAGAGCCCTCTCCCAACCTAGTAGGGCTAGCTACCAGGTTAAGTGTGGTTTGATGTTACCCTAGACCTGCCTTTCTCAGCCTGAGGTAGATTTAGGCCCTAACAGTATTTGTGCAAGTAGTTCCTTGTGAAATGTTGTGAAGCACAAGAGCTAAATAAGCCCTTGCATTATGCATGGCTACAATTTTCAATTGTCTTATGGAGATTGTCATAAGACAACCAGTTTCCTCCGTAGGAGAAAGACTTACCGGAGGCAACGAATTTGCTTCGTTATGGGAAACAAAGGATCTGAAGAGGATCAAGGAGTTGAATATTTTCTAGAACTTAATGGATATGGATCTTAGGACAATAATTAGTTAGCAGCCAAGTATGTTCCCAACCTTGTTCAAACAGTTGAGGTCCTTCATGGAGTCCTTGGCCAATTTCCATAATCTATACATCAGGGCATGGAAGGACCCAAATCATTTCTAGCACAAACTGCCATATTTAGTATCAGAGAAATATGTGTAGGAGGTTATGGGGAGTCGGATAGTGGAGTGGCATGAACCAATGGATTTTGGTGTAGGTACCAGTAAGGGTGTCGAGAGCTCTGTTGTGTAATCGATTGTGCAGAAGTGTAAAGAGGTGGAACAAAAGGAAATGCAAGCTCTGGCTAAACAAAAGAAAGCTGCTACTAAGGAAGTTGCAGGAAAAGAGCGTGTTGTGAAAGAGTGTGCCGAGGCAAAGCATAATGGCACAGAGGAAGTTGAAGAGGTGGCTTCCAAGCATACACATGAGTAGGAACACTCAGAACAGGAAGGAGGCGGTGGAGAGGAGAAGAGAACTCCATTCACATTGAAGAAGAGCAGAAAGGAGACAATTGTTGGGCCAAGGAAGAAACATAAATAAGAAAAGTAGACGTGCATCGACCTGATGGTGCTCACAAAAGTGGATCTCAATGAGACTGGTGACAAGGTCAGAGATACCACAACAAAATTGTGACAGCAATTTGGACAACAATATATGTAGATGTTAGGGAGTGTCCAGAAGGATCTGCGTGAGCTTCAGATCCAAACTAGCAGGATTCAGGTGAGAGTTGGGCAAGCGATCAGGGTATAAGTAAGCCTAACACAAGGATGCAGGACAGTAGCAGAGCTGGAATGGACTCTGGACCTCAAAGTCACACCTTTACTGGAAGGATCTGTTTGCATGGAGTAAACGGAAGATCGTGTTGTTTTAAGTACAATGAAGGACATGGGAGTCAACTTAGCTAAATTGCTACTTCAGACCCTCCATGTGTTGCATTAGGGGATTTTGGATGAAATAAGGATCAGATAGCAGTGTGACCTTGAAGTCATAAGTGAAATTAAGTTAAATAATGAGCAGATGTTCATGGAGAAATATCAGGCACTAAAAGAAAAGAAGGAGCTGCTTGCATGAAGTCAAAGCCTAGAGATAGAAATAGAGCAAGCATGTAAGACTGTCCCAGAGTTGAACATCCTAGACGATGTCACAGCTACAGAAAAAGTCTGAAAGTTGGTTTGTACAGTTCGTGCATCAAAGGATGATATTAGTGAAGTTACATTCAATTTTTAGGTGAAGATCTTGGAGCTACAGATGAACTTGCAACCAACCACTATGCCAGAGGTTCGGGAGAAACGCGAAGCAACAATCACAGAAAACATGGGAAAATTGGATACTGTAGTCATGTACTACATGATGATGTTTGATCAAGCTATGGAGCTATGGACAAATCTGCAGGAGGAACCTAACCTGCAAAGGCTTAACACCAATATATGGGAGACACAACACAAGTATGATGAAGTCCAAGTGAGAATGATCACTTTGGCACCATCCCAATGCCTAGAAAAATTACAGGAAGGAAAGTAGCTCCAATCACAGACAAAAGATCTATAGAGGAAAGAGGCCATTCTCAAGGCCAAATTACAACCATGGATAGAGGAATCCTCCTAGATCACTCTATCACTTCAGGAAAAGTTAAGACTATTACAGCAGACACAGAGAATGATGTGCCTAGAAGTGGAAGGCCTAACGACACAAAAGTTGGTAGAAGAATTGCAACAGGTCATGGTGCAAAGATCTGCTCACATAGCAACATTGCAGGTCAAGTTAGGTGGCCTCTATAGCAAGATCGAGGCACCAGCTGAGTGACTCAAGGGCAACTCACCATATTTCTGTTGGGGACCTTTTGGTATAGGGTCCCTAGGGGCATTTTTGGGGTTAGTTTAAGCAAATTTTGTAAACATTTAGTAAAAAATGTAAAGTCTCTGTGAAATGTGGATGTAGAGAACAAAGTTAAGTATGAGTCAAAGGGGCTCTAGCCTCTTGTTTGGGTAAGTGATTGGTCGGTTTTTGAGACTTACCCATGGTCTGTTGACCATGGTATTGTATTGAAAAAGGCTATATATAGTTGAGTCATAGCAATTCTAAGAAGTAGTAGACAAGCAACTAAGTCAAGATAGAGATTATTTTCGGGAAGTGCTAAGGTGGGAAGGCTTTGCTTCCTGTACTTAGGTGAAAGGGGAAGGCTCCTACAACTGAGTGTGTAGGAGGCCTTAGCAAGTCTGAAACTAAGTGCACGAATCCCTATAGCTGAGTGTACAAGGTGGAGAAGTTTGTAAATTGAAAGCTGAAGATTAATAAAGACTTATTTTGGAGAGATACCTTGCCTTTGAGTATTATTCTTAATCTCGTTCATGTTATGTTTTTTCACTGAATGGTATGTTTTCTATGAAATAATATGTAAATTTTGCATGAATATATTGAATCTATAATATTTATGCATGAAATGAATAATTATATTTTTCATGAAGACAAGGGTTAATTCTGTTATGATTTCTAATGAACTGGATAGATCTGTGTGAAGGAAGATCTAGGGTTATTAATTAGTGCATAAAAGTGGACAATTTGCTTCTTTAGGGTCTATAAAGTTTGATCGCAAACCTTTGGAAAGGTCTAGAATTCATTTCTTTAGAGTTTTTGTAGCAGGCCATAGAGGGATATAGATCTGTGCGAAGGTAGATCTAAGTGACAAAGGCTTAGGATCACTTATCACATTGTCTCTAGATGAAGAAACCTAGTTCTAGCATCCCCTAATACTACTTTGGGTGAGACTGCAGCTTGTGCTATGTAGGTTGTTGCTGAAAGGACCACCATTTAGGGTTTTGTTGGTTGGCGTGAACAACACTGGACTTGGGCCAGACCCCCTTAAACCAATATTTTTTCTTCTTTTCACTTCTTATTCACATGCATCTCTTGTTCTTGTCTTTTTTCTATTTCTCCATTTAGTGTTAATGATTGCTTGTTATAGGATTGGGTTAAATGGTTGAAGCAAGTTATTTCATAGGATCAAAGGCATCATTTCATCCTTGGAACATCTTTGGAAGTTCATATTAATCATTTAGCTACTTGGATTAGTTTTCTTATTCCCAAATCTAGATTTCTGGAACTCATTTGTGGCATATACCAATAAATTTCTGCTATTTTTTATAGCATGCTAACGAGATTCAATCGAGTTGTTTCCACTTGCATTAAATCAAAAAAACATTTTATTTAGTAGCAAAAAATATTCCATTGCGTTTTCACTTTATTAGATTAGGCATTTCATGGATTTACTAGCTCACAAGTTCTCGAATTTCTAGATTTTAGACTAGTAAGTTTCTACCTTTTTTTAGCATGGGTTAACAGATATCTTTTTGAGTGATTCCACTTGGAATGGAGACCTATGAAATCCTTTTCAATAAATAAAAAATTCCCATCTAATTTGGATTTATTTGCTTGGTCATTCGATGAATTATAACTTCTTGTAGTAAGTTTCTAACATCCTGTAGTTTCCTGTAGTAGCCTTCCAACATGCATATACTTGCCCAGATTCACTCAAGAAGCTTGGTTATTGTCCCTTAGGGTTGAATAAATTATTATGGAAGACTAAATACCTCTTAGGATTTTCCTTTTTACCCATGCAAAACATTTCAGTGATTTGGGCTAATGGAGAAATTTATGAAATGGGTAATACAATGGTGATTTTATTGATTACCCATCCAATGAACTTTGTTAATGGACATAAAGTATTTGAAATGTAATAGTTGACATTTAGTTCATGATATTTACTTTATTCAATTAGAATAGGTTTCTTTCCTTGTACTTTCTTTCTTGCAATAGGTTGAGATTTCCATTTCGAGTATTTTAGTTTCTTCAATTAGTTTAGGATTTGACTTTAATACATGTACTCCATTACATCATGACAACAAAGGTAGGACACATTGTATGTTGCACATATAGTGCCAATAACTCATAAGTTTGTATGAACCCTGAGTTGATAATTAAAGTTGGTAGCCTTAAGCTTATCGATTTCAGCTTTAATGGCCTCACGATGAGAAGGGTGGATAGGTATGAACTTTTGATAAACAGGGTTAGCATCGTGCCATGTGTCGATATGATGTTCAACAATGGTGGGGTCAAGTCCGGGCATATATGAATAGGACCAGGTGAAAACATCATGATATTATTTGAATAGCTTGGCATAAGCCTCAATTTATTTAGGGGTGCAATGTGCCCCGAAGGTAATGTTCTCTTCAATCCGTGGGTTAGCATAAATGTTAATTTTTATGGTTGGATAGATGTTGGCCATGTTCCCTTCTTTGAAAGAATCTGGTGTAGGGATATGATTTCTAAACCAATTGAATTCATTGTGAATGAAGTCTTTAGACTCCACAACATATTGGTCATGACTCTATTGTGGAAGGAAGTATGCACAATGGTGCATATCATCCTAAGGGTAATCAAGGGTAGCCAAAACTTCCATGATGTCCTCATCAGAATGGAAGAGGGGGGTACTGGAGGAAAAGAGACTACATGATGTGGTGGAACTACTTGGTGCATCATCCTAAGAAAAAGGCTTCACATACACAATGTTTGGTGGCAGACGAAGAGCTAGTAGATGGAAGATCTACTGATGTTGAGACCCAAGAGTTTGTTGAGAATGATTCAACTGAAGAATGCAAGGGAACCTCTAAGAGTTTTTTCTACGAGGATCTCATGGATGATGACAGGTAAAGGATATGGACTATGGAATTCATCATCTCGACATTGGGGGAAGCGAGCACAATGGTTGGGTCAGAATCCCCCTGTTCTGGTGTACTAGTGCTAACATAACCGAGAGGTAGAGGAGTAGATGCTCCACTACGAGTGGCCTCAAAGTCATGAATCACATAGATGCAATCATGAAATTCATCGAGATGAGGGAAATAATGGGAATAGTGTTCATAATTATCACACAAAGAACACGGGTGATTTGCACACAACAATTTAATTTTCTTAGTTAGATCAGGTAACGTAACTTGGACCTCAGGTATGTCTGATTCAAGAAACATTTCGTCGACCAAGGGTTTGAGCGAGGAAGTTCAGGAGAGTTTTGGTGGCATGCCTAACTACATCACAAAAGGTAAACAAAGGTGTCGACTTTGGAGGCTTGGGAGAAGGGGTTGCTTCAGGAGCTTTATCCATAGGTTCCTTCTTTTTGTCTTTCCCCCGTCACCTGATGATTTCACAACAGGATTGGAATCCTATTGAGGTTGTTGTGGAACTGAAGCAAAGGCAGGGATCAAGGGGACCAACTGAATGAAGGACAAAGCATGATATGGTCTTAGCTAACTAGGAGGATTGTTAGCAGGGGGATCAATCTACTAGACTGGGATCCCCAGGGTCATGTTAGGAAGACTCAATGTAGCTATAACAGGAACAAAACATATTATAGGTGGAGAAAACAACAAACGTATCTGACCTGTTGGATATTGTCTTGGAAAAATGGTTCCAGGATGGTTAAGACTTGGAGGGACAGTTCTTGGTGGGAACAGAGGAGAGGTTCCCACAGAAGTAGGAGGTTCTTGATGGGTGGACCCAGATGTTGAGGGCACAATAACAAGATGTAGTGGAACTAGTTGTCGGCCAGACATGCTTGAATGCTTATGGGTAGCCCGAGATGCTTGTAACATGCAAACACTCGATGAGATGGGGTTAGAGATGAGGGGGGCCTACTAAGGAATGCACCAAGTAGGGTAGAATATTTGTAGGCTCCAGGTGAGAGACTGGTGAGGGGCTCGATTGTTTGTCTATTGGTCATTAATGATATGATGGAATCAGGTGATGACTGAGACCACGGATCATAATATGTCAACTGATCGATTGTAATGATATTTCCATTATGGGGAAAGCCCATCTTATAGAAAATCGTAGATTCTATAGCTGACATCGTATAAATGTAGCTATGACCCAATATAGTTTTGTAATCTAAAGGGGTATCGATAAACTCTATGTTGACACAAATTGTCTTGATGGAAACTTTGATAGGAAAGTTGTGGTACATGCCAAGGGGCTGTGAAGGGTGATCATCCCAAGTACGTAAAGTGATGGTGGATGGGGATAACTCAGGTGAATTGAGTTGTTTACAAACATTTGCAATATCATGCATGTGAATGCACCTTCGTCAATAATACATCGTTGAATGATAGCCTTACGTACTCTGACCAGTATTTGGAAAGAAACAAATTGAGGTAATGGTGGATGATCTAACATATCAACAAGGAAGGTAATCAAATGATCATTTGAAGGGTCGACTATGCCCAGAGCATTTATTAGAGCTTTCTTCTAAGATGGGAATGACAAGAGAACTTCCTTCGTCGACATGGCAATAGGAGATTGCGCCAAGTCATCTACTATATTGTAAGTATGGGTGGCTTCGTTAGGAGTAGCATTAGAATGTAATGGTCCTTTTTGGATCTTGGGAATGACCTCCAATTTTGGTGGGGGGATCTATAAGAAACCATTTGGTGTTGTAATGGACTTATAGAACTCTTTGGTTTTAGGCTCGGCTATAGACGAATTTGATGGCTTGTCATATTGACACAACCAAGTTTGGAGGTTGATATTAGAGGTGTTGACCCCATCAGATTTCATCATAATAATTTGATAGTCACTATGACGAGATAGCTGAGGTAGAGGGGTGGCTTGAACTTGTTGAGGTTGGGCAGCGATAAATCCTTTCCAGGGGAAAGGATTTGTGAGCATGGTTGGTTGGTTTGGCGCATGATTAGGAGTTTGTTACATTTCCTTTGAGCCTCTAGATGTTGCTTGGGATTCACATATTTGATGCATCTGGTGTAAACAGGGAAAATCATGAGTATAATGGCCATGCACACCACAACATGCACCATGATTATTCGTATGAATTACCTTGCCTTGCTTGTATTGATCATCGTGTTTCTCATTGTTGGTGGTAGTTTGGTTCCCCTAGGATATATTAGGTTGATTACCCTAGTTACATTGCATTTGCTGGTTCAGGTTACCGTTCCCATTATTATTTTTCTTCGCATTGGGGGGATTCATTGCACACTGATAAGCATACACTTTCCCCAATGGGAGAGGTGGCTGTTGTGGTTGAAGTTGAGGAGGTGTGGGAGGTTGCAGCACTAATGCCCATGGGGATGGAGTGCTCAGAGTTGCATAAGTGTAAGAGGGGGAGGGAGAAATAGTTTGGGAAACAGGTTAAGAAACATTTGGCCCATGCATATGATAATGTAGTTGGGTGAATTCATATGATGTGCTTTTTCTTGAATGCATGTTGATGGGGGGAGGGGGATAGGTGTTGGATGAACTAGTCACCCCTTAAGGATATCCATATCTCAACTGGGCATATGGCGATCAATGGGAAATGGATCCAATGATAACGTTGGCGGCATGAGATGCCCTTGGTGCATTGGCTCCACTAGGTCTAGGGAGATCCGACAAGATGATATAAACATAACCGGATTGGGCATAAATCAAGTTATATTTCAGCGAAACCTAGAGAGCTTCTTCCTCTTATTAATGAAAATGAGATGTGACATATTTTCCGATGGGGGTTAAGAGCGATGTAAGAAACCAGTCAAGATAAACATAGTCTTCAAATTTAAGAGCATGACATGTACTCCTCCTTCTACGCTATTCTTGGACATGGTCAGAAAGGCCAGTGGGAGAAGTTCGATAGAATGTGGTCAATAATCTAGTATTGGTGTCATATCAGAGACGTAACTAGAAATATGAAAGGAATGCTTGACCCAAAGTCATAAAATTGGAATGGGAAGCAAAAGGTTGGTTGACATACCACTTTGTAGCATGTCTAATGAGAATGTCTTGGAATAATCGAAGATGAGTGGAGGCATCAGTTATAGAGTTGGAGAAAAGCACATGTGGAAGGATCGGACATGGTTGGTGGGGCCCTCTCCAGAATTACACTAAAACTTGGGAATTTCGGAGGCAAGCTTGGTTGGCATAGCTACCTAATAAGCATCAACGTGTATGGGGTCATTTATCCACTAGTTGAAATCCAAAAGGCTTAACCCAAACATAAAAGAAAGAAGAGGAGCTTCTGGAATGGTTCCTATGGCGATTCCACTAGATGGGACTACAGGAGTAAGACCAAAGCCACTAGCTGGTGGATTTCCCTCACTTGCATTATCACCAGACATGATGACTAAAAGCAGGAGGGAGGACTCAGAATCATATGAGGAATCAGATAAACTAGAAGAAGATTCAGTATGGGGACTCGAGGAAGGATTCACTTGGAAACTATGGGGAGAAGTGATACATCCAAGCGGAAACAGGGGGTGAATGCCTTGGACTCTCCAAGAAAGACACCTTGGTGGCGCTATGATGGCAAGACACTGGAGACACAAAAATGATGAAGGATAATAAACAAAACATTGTTGTCTCTTGTAAGGGAGATTGATTAATTAATTTTATGTCTTGGCTTGGTGGTGTAAACCAAGCACCCTTCGCTTTAGGTGTGCTTGTGTGTGTCAAAATGTGTGTTAATTTTAATTAAGGCCAGTCGATTTTTTGAAAAGATAAAGATATTGCTGAAATAATGTAAATAAACTAAAATTAAAAATAGAAAATAAACAACAAATCAACTATCTAAACCCCACCCAAACTAGGTTTGCAAACATTGTGTTGGTTGGTGGCGAAATCAACTAAAAACACACTAAAATGGACAATATATCTAAGCTTTAGGGTGACTCGGATCAAATGACACTATGTTGTTGGAAAGTGGTGCAACAAAAACAAAAAACAAGAGGAAAATCACTGCAAAAGATAGGGCGATGGATGTAGAACCTAGGGCAAACAGTGGCACCCTAAGGAAAATGACAAAACAAGGTTCAAGACGGAACTTTGGATGGAAACAACCTATCATTAAAGATCTAAAAAGGGAAGGTACAGATCTGAAATGTATGGTTGAAATCTCTGCAAAAAAATCAAACTTCTTACTCAGTTGAACTCCTCCTACAAATGTGGAAACATACTAGAAGCTCGAAGGGGCTCAATTCCACTTCGATGAGAAAATCAGAGTAGATCAAGGCCTAAGAGGGTTAAGAAAGTGGTCAACCAACCGAGCAGAGTTCTCTAAGCAAAACTTAGAAAATGATTAGAAAAATTCCCAGAAACCCTAAAAATAGCAAGTACTAACTTGTTTTAGGGGAGATCACACTTTTTGGGCTAAAACGTTCACCCTGGACCTCCAAATTGCAAGTCTGGGGCTGAAAAGTGCACTTTATACTCCTCAATTCTCAAGCGGCAAGTTGCAGAAATTTTTTCCATCTCTGGTGCGGTTGGTTCCTGTGACATGTAAAAATAACTAGAAAACTTATGGAAGTTGGAAATTTTACTGACCAAGGCTTAGAATGCTATGAAACAACATTAAGAGATTGAAAAAAGAAAAGCCCTAAGCTAAAAACTGATGGTCACCCTGTTTTCTGAATCAGAATTAAAAATGCAATGGAGTCGCCATCTGTTGTGTATTGTTCTTCTCGAAGGTGTATGAGAAGAAACCACTTTAGACTGCAAATGGTAAAAAACCCCTAACATAAATGGTTGTAGAACCCTTTGGATATACAAAATATATAAGAAATAAAACTTGAAAAATTCCATATCTATGAAACAAAATTAGTTATACAACAGAAAGAAATAAGAACTATAATGAATAATAACTCCAAAATGACCAATGGACAAGACAACAATATGAAATTGTAATCTTATTATGTAACGCTTGGTGAAAGGAACAGGTAAAATGTTACCAATCCCCCTCAAATGGGATGGTTTCTTGGTTGTCCTCAATGCTTCAGCTTGGTAGAGTGTCTCCTCTCTACAATGTAGAAACCGAGCAAAATGTGTGTGTAGAGATCAAATGGGAACTCAAGGATAAAAACAGAACGAGAGTGATAATAATCAGAGCTGCAATAGTAAGTGCAATATGAAAAGAATAAAAAGTCAAGAATGGATGTAAAGCCCTCCAATTTTTAACAAAATATTAGGTTATTCTCAAATAATGGAAAATAATAAAATATTGTTAACCAAATTATAGAATTAACCATTTGGAATATTTTATTAGATTTGGTTGGAGGAAAAAAGTATTTAAATTGGTAAAATGCTTTTATTCCGAAATAAAATAAATAAATGATTTATTTATCATCTCAAGCAATGTGGTTAAGAAATAATAAACAAATAATGATTTATTTAAGTATTCCTAGAGGATTTAGTCAACCTTGAAAAGGAATAATAACTAAATAATGATTAATTAATTATTCCTAGAGAAAAATAAGAAAAATAATGATTTATATAATTAATTCTCGTGATTGGGTCAAATATGACAAGGAAGATTAGTTAAACAATGGTTTAATTAATTCTTCCTAGAATACAATTAAATAAATAATGATTTATTTAACTATTCTTCATGGGTTGGAAAAGCATTGCAAACATCTACAGCTATTTGGTGATTCCAAAATTGTTTGTAATTGGTTAAATAATGCATCTCCCTGCAATGCATTTTCACCAAGGCATATATTAGAAGAGGCACAAAGATTGATATCTTCTTTTGACTCTTTTCCCTGTCGCCACATTTTCAGGGAGCGAAATACGGGGGCAGACCACCTTTCCAAAGAGGCAGTGCTTAGACACAACGATGACTGGCTGATACAGGAAGAGATAGATGGGACTTTCCACTAGCATTATCACAGACCTTTTGTGGAACACAAAGAAAATGGGCTATAAGCCCTATAAGTTTTTTGTTTAACTTGTATATATCATGTTTCTTTATAACTTTTTGTACTACATGAACTACGCTGGACATACAATTCGATTTTTGATACTTAGATTCTCTCTCTAAGAAGAGACAGAATTCAATTTTGATTTAGTTCTCTCTCTGTTAGAGAGCAGGCATAGGTACAGTAAATTGGTAACAAGACTCCCTACTTGGAGATACAATTGATCTTTTTTGGTCTAATTTTTGAACTCGATAGGCAGCGCTGCCTCCATATGCATATGCACTAGCATCTACAAAATGTAATTTCTTACATATCAATAGAAATTACAACTTTTTCCAAGGGAAAAAATTATTCTTCATGGGTTTAACCAGAAATAACTTAACAAATGTGGTTTATTAAGTAATTTCTTATAGTGAAAGCAATTTTATTATGGTAAAATTATCCCTACATGGTGTATTTCGATCCATCTAGTAGGTTATGGCTATATGATAATTTTTTTGTGATAACAACCTATACCCATCTACTGAGAGCATCTTCCACCCTTTTCTCTTTACCTTCGATGTACTTGATCTCAAAATCAAACTCATTGATCGTGGCCATACATCTAGCCTTCCTGGCATTCAGATTCGGTTGGTCAAACAAATACCTCAATCCAATGTGATCACTCATAAGCATAAACTGCCTACCAAGAAGATAGTGCCTCCACCTCTTTAGTGCATGTATAATAACTACTAACTCAAGATCATGTGTCAGGTAATTTTGGTCCTGCTCTTTTAGTTTCTGGGACTCATAACATGCCACCTGTCCATCCTACATAAGGACTCCACCAAGCCTTCTCTTGAAGCATATGTGCATACCACAAACTTTTTGTTTGGATCTACAATCTATAGTACTAGTGCATGCAACAACAACTTATTAAGCTGCCTAAAGCTAACTTCATACTCCTTTATCCATTCCAACTTCTCACCTTTCCTTTGCAATGATATAATGGGATAAGAAATCTGTGAGAAGTTACTGATCAACCTCTTATAACATCATGTCAAACCCATGAAAGATCTCACCTCGTCCACACTCTTAGGAGCTACCCGCTCCATGATGGCCCTTATCTTCTCTGGATCTACTGCAATGCCCTCTTTGGAGACAACATGCCTAAGTAGTGTACCTCAGTCTGAAAGAAGCTACACTTGCTAAGCTTAGCATACAACTGATGCTCTCTCAATAGCCTCAATATTGCTGCTAGGTGCTCGGCATGGTCTTCCTCACTTTTAAAATATACCAGTATATCATCAATGAACACAATAACAAACGTATCCAAATACGGACACAACACATTATTCATCAAACACATGAATGTAGCTGGAACATTAGTTAAGCCAAATGGAACAACAACAAACTCATAATTCCCATACATGGTCATGAACGAAGTGTTGTAAATCTCCTCCACTTTGATGTGTACCTGATGGTATCCAGATCTCAAGTCAATCTTTGAGAACACTACTATTCCCTTCAGATGATTGAACAAGTCATCAATCTTTTTTAGAAGAGTTTTAAGTGAAAATCACATCATCATGCATTTGACAAATGAATTATGATGTGATTTTTGTGAAAACCCTTCTCAAAAACTTGATATGGATCATAGAAGCCTAAATTCAGCAAAAGTCATCAATTCTCAGCAAAGTTGTTAGGTAACGGATCCCCCCACAACATGTTTTTAGGGTTTAAAGCCCACGTTTTGGTCAATATAATGTAAAGACTCTGTGAAGTACAGGTGCAGAGCGTGAGAGTCTAGGATGAGTCATAGGGTTGTTTTCCCTAACAATTGTAAAATAATGTAAAGTTGAGTCAACCTACCCATGGTTCGCGGACCATGGGATTGTATAAATAGAGTGAGGCTCTAAGTGTAAAAAAGAGAAGATGTGAAGGCATGGTGAGAGAATAGAAGTGGATCCGAAGAGTCTTGGGTCATAGTAGTAGGAAGAGGCTCTACAGCTGAGTACGTAGAGGCCTAGTAGAGACCACAGCTAAGTGCGCGGACCCCTGCAGTTGAGTGTACAGACCCCTGTAGCTAAGTGCGCAGGGCAGAGTCGAGTCTGTATTTGAACTGAACTTGAAAAGATCATTAATAAAGATAAGTTGGATCACAATATCATGCATCTGGTCGTGAATCTATATTTTCTTATGCATTAAGTGTTATCTGTTTATTTATATGCGCGCACTTGATAAATACTTCTCTAAATGTTTATGTATGAAATTATTCTAAGTAATTAGCGAACAAAACCTAATTAAGGAAGACTTGGATGAGCAACATGGGTCATGCTGTGGTTAGAGCTGCGTGAAGGTAGTAACAGAGGACATAACACACCTACAGGTATGTGTAGCCCAGGAAGCGCTAAGGTTGGATCGCATCCCTATCACTGCATATCGGACATCCCCAAGGTGCAGAAAACTGGTTCTAGCACCCTCCCATACTACTTTGGGTGAGACCTCAGTCCACACTCCATGGACAGTTGCTGAAAGGGCCAGTAGTATCAGGATTTGCTTGGCTAAATCACTTCTGAACCTAGGTCAGGCCTCACTAAGCCAACAAATGGTTCCGTTACTGGGACTAGGATCTGCCTAAGGGATGTCTGATGTCGTGCCACTGGGACCCAACAAAGAATGAAATTGAAGAGTGGCTAGACAAGAAGATTCATGAGTTTGCGACACAGGAAAACAGAACTCTGCAAGTATCTGAGAAAAGTGGTTAGATCGCTACGTGTATATGGAAATCCACGAGATTTTCTTTGCATCCTTTCCTTCTGAACTATATGAGTGGGTCGCGAGGTTAGCCAACAGTCGGGGAAGGTGTAAGCTCGACAAACCAATAATGTGGACTCCAGAATTAGTGCACAAACTAGAGGCATCAAAAGATAAGATTGTGTGGGTTGTGGACCATTGGCTCGACTAGATAATAGAGGGATTTATCACTGAGTTCGCAGTAGACACGATCGTGAGCTACAGTGAAGAAAAATGATGCTTCCTCAACGGGCCGCAAGGTAAGTATATTAAGTCATTAAATACTTAGATTAAGATGTTATTGTGTGAAAAGAGGGTCATGAGAATACATCAATGTTTGGTATAATGCGGATTGGAAAGATCTACAAAAGCAGTGAAGAATTAGGAAACAATCCCTTAATTTCACCTTCATGAGAGGGCAAGGAAGAACTTGCTAAGGTTCCAAGAATCTTGGTCAGTTTGATAAGGCCGCGATTCTGCAATTACCACCTCCACCCATGCCCCGACCCTCTTCACCTCCCTCACCTCCATATCCACCCACTCCACCTTCACCACCTCCATAGTTTAGTATGGCGAACGCGATCAAACTACCAGTATTCAGAGGGCTAGGGAATGAAGATTCAGACCAATTATGGTTCGTCATAATGGTAATAAGGGAAGCAGAAGGTGTCAAAGACAACAATATTAAGAAGGATACATTGGTAAGTGCACTGCAGGATCGCGCAGTTACATGGTATCTCAAGCACTCTAACGACCACCCGAACGCAGGAATAACGAAAGTCTAGGTCACGCTAAACAGGGAATTCAACAGGCCAAAATTAGAAACACAATCAATCATCGATTTTAAAGAGATCACGATGTTTCTAGGAAGGACCCCATGGGATCTGGACCAAAGACTGAAGAGTACGATCCACGAGGCAAATAAGATGCTAACGAATACATAGCATGGCACATGGTTTGTGGCATCTCTGACACTGCACTTGAGGACAACTCTTTCACAAAATAAACTTTCCACCAAGGCCGAAGTGTTGGAAATGGCGATGAGGTTGCATGAGACCTCGATACAAGGACTTGGGTTAGGAGTGAAACAAATCCATGTGCAACTACAAAATCAATGCCTAGAAATGCAAAGTTTGAAGGAGGATAGGGCACTATGGCCAGAGGTGCGTGAGGAGGTATGGTGCATAAAATGCAAAGGCTAGGGCCATGACAAGGATCATTGTCTAGTATTCATAAACTACATGCCAGGAGGTGTGCCAAAGCTGTTGAGACCAAAGGCACAAGCAAGATCAAGTGCAACACCCACATTCTGGTGCATGATTTGTCAAATAGGAGGAAAAAACGATGGATAATTGTCATTTGTTGCAGAAGTATACACAGACTCCCTAGTAGTTGTTTTGTAGTTTCTGTAGGTCGGTAGGCCATGAAAAGTGCACTTGTCACAACTACGAGCTAATGATGGATCGGACCCCAGCTTATAGGATGCAAATAGAAACGCAAGCCCTCAACCCAGCTATGGGGATGGCGCGCACTGGATTTCAGGGGCGAGGTCAACGACGAGGAGGAATGGGACTAGGAAAGGGCCGAGGACAGTCAATTTGTTACAATTGCAGAGGACCAGGGCACTGTGCCCACGATTTCACCAACCTGACGAGGATCTCCTATTCATATTATGCTCAGTTTAATCATGAAACAATAGATTGTCCTACGTTGATCACATAGATGCGTGAAAAACGGTATTCCATCCTCTTCCAACTTAGAATATACAAATGCTGAGGTCTAAACCACGTGAAGAAGACCCGAATGTAAACATGATGCTCAGAAGTGGTGCAACGACAGGAGAGGATAAGGGAAAGCAGCCAAAGGAAGATACATGGGTTTTCAAAGCTCCTGCAAAGGAACCTAAGTTTGACTTAGAGCACATGAAAGAGACGTTCATGGAAGCTAAGAAGAGCTTAGCAGAGGCCTCCACTTAAGGTAGTAAGGATCAACCAAAGCCAAGAATGGATCCTTTAATGCTTACTACCTTTTTGGATACATGCATGAAACTGCTACGCGACAACAAGGCAGTTAAGGGACTACAAGAGCTGATCACCAGGTGTGCAGGGTTAGGAGAACCCCATGTAGTCTACAAATTAGGAAAGCAAGCATTGTGCACTGGGAGGGAAATGAGATTGACTGCATAGATTGGTGAGTATGAAATAGATCAGGTAATCCTAGATCTGGGTTCAAACGCGAATGTGTTACCAAAGAAAACATGGGAATGCATGGGTAGGCCCGCACTACAATGGTCCCCTATTCAACTATGAATGGCGAACCAACAGAATATTTTTCCCATGGGGAGGTGGCAAGGGGTAACAGTTGATATTGAAGGCATGATCATGTAGATGGATTTTGACGTGATAGAGATTTTCGATCATAGCAATCCCTATCCTACATTGTTAGGAATAGATTGGGCCACCGATATGAATGGAGTCATCAACCTGAAGAAGCGGAATATGATATTTGAGAAGAAGTCACTACACGTAGTAGTCCCGCTAGACCCAGCCGTACGAGCATGATACACTGAACCAGTTCGATGAGGAAAGAGACGATGAGATGGATTGTATTTACAAGATAACTACCCAAGACCGGGATTGGGTGAATCCGACTACAGATGGGAGAATCTCGTGAAAGCGCAAAATATCCTGCACTATGAATTCAAATGAAGAAGTAGAGCACTGGTAGAATCAATTGTACAAAGTGACAATGATGAATTGCAACATGATGATTAGATCACTACATTGCGTGACAAAAGAAGCACGAGAACTGCTGACATCTGATGGGTTGACAGCAGTGGATGAATTCTTGAGCAAATTTGAAAGCATAGTATCGGAATAGTAGCAGTTCGATGCATTGAAATGGGCACTACATGCAACACCCACATGATGGTGGGGTACACATCAAGGAAATTTTGAGGACTGAAGTGGACGTAGAAGGATGATGAGCCTATGGTTTGGGAAACTGAAACTCTGGTTGGAAGACAAATATGATGGATGAGATGATCCATGCACGCGCCTCGCGAAATGGACCAAGGTCCATGAGGAAGAGCCACAGCTTGAATGGGTACACTTATTCTACCGTACCTTGGATGTCATAACCATGAACTGGTATATAGAGACAGAAATCTGGCATGGTATAGTGTTATCGGGAAATCTAGTGTCTATGCAGAGCTGCTAGTCGCACTAAGACGGGTAGCTATCTTAGAAACAAACAGATTAAAGTTACTTTTTTTCTCTTTTATGAGAAGTATATAGGAGAGGAGCAAAGAATACCAACTTCAATCTTTCGCTTTGTTCCTTGCTTGTTTCTTCTCCCCTCTGATGGATCTTTGCTGCTCCTTCCTTGATTACTCCACTTCAAAGAGTACCTGTAAAGTCAAAGTAACATAATACCTTCAAAGTGCAGAGATCTACAATCATAAACAATATAGGACCAGATATATATTGACCATCACACCCTACAAAAGGGATTTTCAGTATACATCGCACTTTTTGCATGTGGCAGGTGAGATGCATCACACCCTTTCACACTGAGCAATCTATATGCTCTAGCTTTGACCAGTTCTGAGCAGTTTTCTGTGGAGAACCTCTGGGAGATGATGTAATCAGCTGACCTTGTTCCTTTAGAGTATGAAACAAAACTTTTAGGGACCCAGAAGCCCTTGTTTTATGGACGTATATGATTGTGGTTGTAGTGCCCAAATATGTCTATAACAGTTGCCCCCTCAAGCATGAGGTTGAAAATCTTTTGATGTTGGGTGAAATGCTTTATCATGAGGATCCAAGGTTTTTCAAACTAGAAGGTGACCTATAATAAGATACAATACAATACATTATCTTCATAACATTTTCATGATCTAGCTGAGGCAAGCATTCCCATGCTCAGCTTTATAAATTCATTTTCATGTACATATTACATAGTACAGACAACCGTCTATGCGGCAGACTGATGATTCTGATAGAGTCATCATCCTTTGATTTGGATGATCATCTGTGCAGTAATGATGTACATTTGATGTCTTTATTTTCTTGAATGTATCGTAGCCCAGATGGATGAAACTAGATTCGGGGTCTTCAAACTCGTCCAATCATTGCCTGAAGTACAAGTTGATCCATGTGAAAAATGTTCTGGAGTTGAACATGGAAAGACATCGCCTGATTACCAGCAAATGATGTAAGTTGTTATCAGGCGTGAGAGGAATCACTGATAATGATGATAACCCTCAAGGTACTATAGTACAATTTGCATGGTGTGAAAATGCGTCTTGGTATCGAACACCATGCAAAATCTTTCGGTCGAAGGCCATTGATGTAAACCTGTTGCCAGAAGTGAGAAACTTGCCATTGAGGCATGCAAGCTTCAAAGCACTGAAAGCGTTGTTCCTAGGTTGAATTCCTGGATAATGAGCTGTTGTCGACAAGAAGTAACCCGTCGTAGGAGGGCCTTAATGAATCCCACATTTATGACACGGAACGGACCAAATGATTTTGTTGAGGTGAAAACGATCTGATGATACAGGGTTCAGGGTGGTGGTCATGAAAGAATGAAGGGTGAAGGTATTGCAACAGATGAGACACAAGCTGGGTTGGTGAATTCTCTGATCGACTTCCCTTGAACATATCGACGACACTGAAATGAATTGGTAGCATTAACCCCAAAGATGGATGGTATGATGGACCAATGGTAGTATGACCGGTGAACGGAATAACCCAACCCGACTCAATCATGGTGATGGAGTGAAAGTTCCATGTTCAAGAGTGACTCGCTACCAATAAAGTTTCTTCAAGTTTTCTTCCCAATTTTCCCCAGTCATTGCTGACCAGTACCTCTTTATTTTTATCAAGCTTGAGGAGGATAACATATGCTTGTTCTATAATTTTCCCTTTGTGCAAACCCGTCACTATGTTTTAACGAGCCTAGCGACAGTGAAACTCATTCTTGTCTCTATGGACAAGTTTGTCGCTATTGGTTTTAACACATTTAATGGCAAAGACAACTTGGTCCTTTATCAATTTTAGAGAGTCTAAAAAGGGACGGAAAGGAAACTCCAGTAATCCTTTTTCGTCATATAATCCCTAAAGTCTGAAAAAGTATAAAATAATACGAAAGGGATGAATTTTCAATAATTTTAACGAGCCGAACAAGACAAGGACTCGATCTTTTTGTGTAATAATCCCTCAGGTCCAAAAATATTAAAATCTAGAGGAGGCATAGCACTTCTGATAGCTTTAACGAGCTAGAGAGGCCAAATTTTCGGCAATATTTTCATATTTTGCGAGTCAGATGAAAAGAGTTTAAAGGAGACTTGTTTTTGAGGAACGAGTGATATTTTCAGGTAGCTGCTGATTCCAGGTAAGGTTTGGAATTTTCCAATCACGGGAGTGTTACAAGGATGGCTAATAGAATCACTCGTCGCAGCTGTTCCTCAAAAGGGTAAACAATCAAATGGAGGCGTATGATCAGCCAAAATAGAGTGGAGGTGATGGTAAGAACATGACCAAGGCTCAAAAGCTAATGATAATGCATTCGCAATGGTTATTTACCAGAGGTTGATTCATTTTTTAATGAGCTTAAACTCTGGGGGAACATCTGCTCATTGCTTAGGTTTAATTTTTAATGAGCTTGAACTTTGCATAAAAACTGCTTGTGTCAGTCGTATAATAAGGATATCTCATTGATAGGTTCCATTCTTATGGAGCTTGCACCACTCGAAGCTTTGCTCTGTATCCTTTCTTTATGTAAGCTAGGAACAACCAATCCTACAAGTTTTAAGGGTTGAGAATCTACAAACTAAGAAAATAAATGGTTGCTCTTCACTTGCATGCAAAAAGGTTTGCATGCCCCCAGGTATAGTGAAATAGAGTTTTTAGGCTACCATATGGAAGTTCTCGCATTTGCAAGATAGTTTCCATCCGCGTAGTAGATGGAAATACCTACCGGCTTAGTCCATTTGGACAAAGGTGATTCTAGCTCCAACCACCTAACCTTGACGAGGGAATCTTATTCCAGTCTAATCCCATTTTCCTAAATGAACGGGTGTCTCACTAGTCATATATCCTTCGCAGAAACCTACCCTATACCCAAAGTTTCCCTGCCAAAGCAGACCAGGGTACATACCCCCTGGGTTTCAGTCATGGCCACCGAATTACTCGTGCTCTTCAGGTGGACGGACTAGAGATTGATAAGACATTCCTTGCGTGAAAAGACCAGTTAGGGATGGCATTTGACTATTATCTATGTGTGAGCCGAGGAATGAAAGCTGATCTACGAGCTGGACCACTCGACCTTCATGCAGAAAACACATTACTCGAAACAGTGAGGAGACAATGGCTCCCATGCTATAAATATAGTCACGCCCAAGGAGCAGATTATAATCTAAAGGTCCTTTGACTACCATTACATTCAAATACATGATTTTTCCTCTCAAAGTTATAGGAAAACTTGGAAGGATCCCTAATGGTTGACTGGTTCCTTTATCAAAGCCTGTTAGATTTCGCATCTCAGGCAGAAGCGATGGTGAACCAAGTGCTTTCCAAGCAGTTGAGGAAAGGATACTCACAGAAGCCCCTTCATCTATGATGGTATTGACCATGACCATTTTGTAAGCATGTACAATGATTCGAAATGGTACATTAGATGGTAGATGGGGTCTGCCTAGTAGATTTCAATCGAAGCAAATGACTAGGTTGCTTGGAGGTGGGACCAAATAAACGGCCGGATATGACTCTGACGAACTTCCTCCCTGCGGTAAAGAAACAGGTAAATTGCCCCCATGTTCATCGCAGTCTATGCTTTCGAAAAGAATTTGAATGGTGTCATTCTCATTCTCTTCGGTGACTGTATCATTTGAAGATGGACCTTCCAAAGACAAGTCCAGGTCGACTTCCACCTCGACCTTTTGACTTTCGTCTGGTGTGGATTCAGAGGGTTTATCTTCAATGATAGCTGCTTCGACTGACCACAAATGCATGTCAGTCAGATTTTCAACTAGTGATGGAATGGGCAAGAGTTTCTTGTACCCAGGAGGAAGTCGTAGCGGTGAAGCAGGATGATTATTCAAGAATATTTTAGTTTCATCCAGGAAGGGACAACGTTGGACGGCATCATCACCTTCACACAGTCTACAAGGAAATTTACATTTTCCTTTCTGTCCAAAGACTTTGTTTTCACTAGTTGATGGTGTACTCTCAACATGATCGTCAGAGGTTGATGACACTAGATTGTGCAAACGAGGAGACCAGTCCCTTAAGATCTGAGGGATGCAAGGACAATCTCAATGATGGTGGTCCCCTTTGCAAATGACACATGGAGATTTGTGCTTAGACGGTGCAGTGTGTGGATTTTCGCTAGATGATGCATGGTTGCCCCTCTTTACCTTCGATTCCTTCTTTTTCTTCTCCTTCTCCTTCCCTTTCTTCTTCTTCTCAATTACTTGGTTTTTAGCTTTACCAACTTCACCAAGTGAAGAGGAAGGAGGGGAGGGAGAAATGAGTGAAGCATAAGGTTGGGGGGTAACTCTAGTATCATCTAGTTGCTAACTTGATTCCTTAGGAATCGTGGTGGTTTGAACGACAAAGGTCGAGAAGAGCCATATTGGCAAGCCCATTGTCAGTCCTGGGAGGGACAACGTGGCCATATGAGGTGAACCAACATCTCCCCAAGAGGAGAAAGGACTAGAATTTCTTCCAAGGGGAAATCCTTGGTTGGTGGACTCCATTTTCCTCAACCTAATACTAACAAGGGAATAGCGAAGTTATTCCAATTAAAATAAATTTTATGACGCTTTGACACAACTTGCTTTTTCAATTTTTAAGAGTCAATAAAAAGCTAAAGATGAATCTAGTCGCCTTCGATTTTTAGTGAGCCTGAAGTGACAAGTGCTCAGATGGACATTTTCCTTTAAGGAGTTTGAAAAAGCATGAAAGAGACTACTCTGAAAATATAGAGAGAGGGATAGGGCGGTATGATAGTCGTAAAAACTACATAATACTTTTTACAGTATGACAGTCAATTTTCCTAAATGTTGTGTCCAGTGCATTGCGATCGATAGGGCGGTAGACATGACTTCCTAAGGATAAAGGATATAGCCTATTGTGGTCTCCCAATATATACTCAACGGTACGTGGGAGCACAAGTCCATACTAGCACTTGTCGTCTCAAAGAGGAGGAATCACCCAACCTACAATGAAAGCGATAGTTACCAGGTTTTATGATGCCGGAATATGTCTCTAGCCTAGACTTCTAAATGTTGTGCATTAGGTTCCAAAGCATTTTTATGTTCATTGAATTTATTTTACAGTTGATCTTTCTTAAGAAGTTTACGTTTCAGGTTCACCACGTGATGTAGATATACAATTCCTAAAATGCAATATAAGATGATAAACAGTCGTTCAATCTTCTTTTTGCAATGAAAATCCTAGCTACTAAGGAAAGAGAAGCAATATTCTTTCAACATAGAGTAGAGAGCACACACTAAATGCACTGTCCTAAATCAAAATCAACAAGCAGTTTAAATGCAAATTCACATGCATGTATTTGTTTTCACTTTCTTAATGTGTGAATGACAAAAAGAATGGTAAGTACAAATCTAAATCATTTCAAGTGATAGTACTAACAATTTTCTCTTCAAAAGACAAAAGGAAGATAATGATGACAATTTGCAATTTTGAATTGAAAACTGCTTTCGACACTTGAAAAACTATCAATTCAAATCAAATACAAGAGTAACAGTGTAATCGACCATCAACAACAGTAGGATTCTTTTCTTTGACTGAGAACGACACTTGCGACACTTCCAAATCAAAAGATCACATTTTGATTACGTTACTTCTTTGTAAAGGAGGACTGTAAATGGCGAACAATACATAAAAACATTTATAGTTCTTTGTACAATGGAGGATAAATCATGCAAAGGAAGGGAGTTTCCACAGTGGTATACTAATCACAGACAACAAAAGTCCTAAATAAAGCAGAAGAGGGTGAACAAAAAACCAAAATCTGGAAGCAAAAGAAGCCTTATCTGATCATCACACCTGTAACACAGGGAAAAAGTGATGCATCCCACCTACTGCACATGGGAGGTGCGATGCATCGAGATTACTAGGAGGAGAAGGTGCAATGGTCCAGGGATGAGAATTCAACTTGGTTCTTGGTCACAGTTTGCAGCTCAGTTTAGGGATTTACGCCAAGCTAATGATAATCGGTAAATACAAATCACAGGGGCTGATCTAATGAGGCTACGTGAACCACCACTAGGGAAATTAGGATGTTTGCAAATCAAGTGTTCAGTTTATAAACAAATCCAGAGATATACTGAAGCAACATTGATCTACTTTGCACTTGCATAGAAAATGCAGTTCCAAGGCTAGCTGGCTTGACTTCAGGCTCCATCTGTCCTTTATAAATCAAACAAATATAAACAAGCAAACAAGCTATTCTCTCCCCAACGGAGTCGCCATTTTGTTATCGAGAAATCTAGTGTTTATGTAGAGCTGCTAGTCCCACTAAGACGGGTATCTATCTTAGAAACAAACAGATTAAAGTTACTTGCATTTTCCTTTATGAGAAGTAGATAGGAGAGGAGCAAAGAATACCAACCTCAATCTTTCGCTTGGTTCCTTGCTTGTTCCTTCTCCCCTCTAACAGATCTTTTCCACTCCTTCCTTGATTACTCCGCTACAAAGAGTACCTATAAAGTGAAAGCAGCATAATACCTTCAAAGTGCAGAGATCTACAATCATAAACAATATAGGACCATATATATATTGACCACACAAATGCATATATTATCAAACATACAAGAATGTGGAGGAAAACTTGAATATCTTTATTGATTTAAAGATTAGAAGAGAGGATTACAACCCATTGATCTGACCCAGCATCATTCTCCCAGCATGAAAGCCCTTCTTCACCTCATGAAAAGCTTAGGTCACCTAACACTATGATATTCCACCAAGAAACCAATAGCACTTCCTTACAAGATACAAGATTCCAGCCTTTGGATCTCTGGGATGAGGGATCCATATATAGATGATTGCAGGGAGGTGAGTCAGCTTCTGGGATTTTGATTAGCGTCCTCTCTCTGATAGTTCTTGATTCCACTTGGAGATTCATGATCTCTTACTCATCCCTGGGAAAATTTAGAGAGGCAAGTGTCACAAGAGAAGTTTCTGGAAGATTCCATGATCATCCACCTTGCAAACTGTCTCTGCCATTTGTCTACTCTCGCCCATCACACCCTACGGAAGGGCTTTTCAGTATGCATCGCACTTTTTTCATGTGGCAGGTGAGATGCATCGCACCCTTTGCACTGAGTAGTCTGTGTGGTCCAGTTTTGACCAATTTTGAGCAATTGTTTGTGGAGAATTTCTCGGAGATGATGAAATCAGCTGACCTTGCTCCTTTAGGGTATGAAACAACACTTTTAGGGACTCAGAAGCCCTTGGTTTATGGACATATATGATTGGTGTTGTAGTGCCCAAATATGTCTATAACATATGGGCGAATGGGATGTCTTGTGCGAGGGATTTTTCCTAACATTCACATTTGAAGATCGGTGGTCGGATACTATTGATGATATGTTGCAAGCCATAAAGGCCGCCATATTCAAAATACCTCAAGAGCCACGAGAAACGCTTCAACCAGTATGGGCAACCCGGTTAAGCAGCATCCTAAAATGTTATAACATTTAGGTAGAGGAGGATGATGACGACCCCCGAAATATTAATATTCCAGAAATCGAAGGTTGTTGCGAGGTTTTGGGACCACCAATTAAGGATCCTGACATCATGCCCTACTAAAAACAAAGTAGGCAAACATTGGCTCAAAAGCAGAGCTGAAGTATGCAACACTTGGGTATTGTTGCAATGATTCTATAGTACATAAAGTCGCTGAGTTACTCCACGAGAATCACGACTTGTTCCCGACCAAAATCATGGACTTGAAAGGGATCATTGGCGATTTAGGAATGATGAAGATCACTCTGGAACTGGACATGAAGCCAGTTAAGAAACAACCTTACCGATTGAACCCAAATTATAAATAAAAGGTTCGCAATGAGTTAGACAAAATGCTTGCAACTAGAATTATTGAACCAGTAGAAGAATCTGAGTAGTTGAGTCCTATGATAGTGTAGGAGAAAAAATAGAAAGGTGAAATAAGAATATGCGTGGACCTTAAGAATATTAACGACACCTATGTTAACAATCCATTCGCGACACCTTTCATAGAAGAAGTATTGGAAAACGTTGGCGGTCAGGAAGCCTACTTATTCACTGATAGCTTCTCGGGATACCATCAGATCAAGATCACGCCAATACAGCAGCAAAACTACCTTCGCAACCAAATGGCGCTGCTTTTAGTACATCGTAATGCTTTTTGGCCTGAAGAATGCGACTTCCCTATTCTCACACATAGTGGTAGTGGTGTTCAAAGAATACATCCACAAGTTTTTGAAAGTCTATCTGGATGATTAGATTGTCTTTGGATTTGTTAAACACCATGTTGCGAGCCTACTTATGATGCTTGATACTTGTTGCTGACACCAGATTATGCTGAACCTTAAAAAGTGCACCTTCCTCATTCCCTTTGGAAACCTGCTAGGCCATGTGGTCGGAAATCAAGGTCTGATGGTGGACCCCGCAAATATTGTTGTTATTATGAATTTGGAAGCACCGCGCAGTGTCAAACAACTAACTGCCACTTTGGGGCACACGGGTTACTATCGAAAGTTTATGAAGAGATATGCCCAAATAATTGCTCCAATGGAAAAACTATTAAGGAAGGATGCTACAGATTGTTGGAATGATGATTGTATGAAAATTTTGGATGTTCTCAAGGAGAAGCTAGCATCTGCTGCTATCCTAGTCTTCCCGAAATGGGACATGGAATTTCACATACATGTTGACGTGTCGTGTATTATGTTGGAGTTGTACTCATGCAAGAAGGCATGGATCACCTGATAGAATTTTCGAGTTTACAACTACCCAAATCCGAAAAGAACTACTCTACTACTGAGTGTAAATGGTTGGCAATGGTGTACATGCTCCAGAAATACCAACACTATTTACTTGGCAGACGCTTCAAGATGTATACCGACCATTCCACATTTAAATACCTAGTGAACAAGCCTATGTTGGGGGGCCGCATATGTATATGGCTTCTACTATTTCAAGAATATGATCTTGAAGTCATATGTAGGGACCAATCACTTGTCACAAATAAAGACAGGCGAGCAACCAACAATTTTGGATGAGGGACTACGAGATGCATAGCTCTTCGTAGTGCACATTGTGGATGGCCATATCAACGATATAATCCATTTTCTAACCACGGGGACTATGCCAAAGAAATACTCTATCCAATAGAAGAAGGAATTGGTGGTGCTCGCGGCGGACTTTTCTGTCTTCCTAGCGTACCTCTACAAAATGGGAAACAATGGGATATTGCGAAGATATGTACCTGAATTTGAATGAGGACAGATCCTCACGAAATCACATGGAGGTGCTGTAGGAGGACACTATGAAATACATGCAACTGCGCAAAATATTCTTCACGCTGGGTTGTGTTGGCCAACCTTGCACCAAGATTTGAAAGCCCACTATCGGGCCTGCAGTTTCTGTCAAAGGACTGGGAAACCATCACACAGGGACAAGATTCCACTCAATCCACAAATGACATTGCAGCCATTTTAAAAATGGCCAATCAACTTTGTGAGACCAATCAAACCGTAGGGAAAGACATGTGCATGCTACATAATCACTGCGACAGAGTACTTAACACGATGCGTGGAAGCACAACTAGTTAAGGACTGCATAGTTGCTACAGCTGCAAAGTTTTAATTCGACAACATGTTGACATGATTTGGGTACCCAAAAGTCTTAATGAATTACCACAAAACACACTTCTTGAATGAAACCATCAACACACTCACATAGGAGTTCCAAGTGTATCATCAGCAAAGTACACCCTACCACTCACAAGCTAATGGGACAGTAGAAGCATTCAACAAAATACTGGAGACTGTGCTAACCAAAGTATGTAATTCATAGCAAATGACTAGGACTTGCACATGCCTACCGTATTATGGGCATACAAAACCATGTGCAAACAATTGATGGGTCAGACACCTTTTCGGTTAGTCTATGGCATGGAAGTTGTCATGCCAATGGAATACATCGTACCTAGTTTGTGAATAGTAGCACTTACAGGAATGTCGAACAGTGATGCCTTGGAAGAGAGGCTAGTGCAATTAGAAGAACTTGAGGAAGAATGATTTTTGGCAGGATTTCATCAGTAGGTACAAAAACAATGTGAAAAGGCACGATCATCACATCAAGTTGCGCACCTTCAAGGTCAATGACTTATTACTATTGTACGACAATAAATTCGACAAATTCCTAGGAAATTTTAGAATGCACTGGTTGGGACCATATGTGGTAAAAGAGGTCACAGACAGAGGTGCGGTCGAGCTAGGTAAACTTAATGGGGAACCCTTCCCAGGAAAAGTAAACGGCAGTCACCTAAAGCCCTACATGGGTGGGCCAGATATCTGACTAATTGATTGAAGCACAGTCTTCGCAACCCGAGAAGCCGGAGAGGGGTGCGAGGCTATAAACACAAGCACTAGCAACTGGTACCAAAGAGGAGAACCGAGTCAGACACAGATGATTCACGAGAAGAAATGGAGCATATACAGTAGACAACGCAACAATGTACTGTGGACACCCAAGCTGCACAAGACCTGCTGCATGGACTTTGTACAAAGATTTCCACACCAGCAAAGTGTCTCGAGACGACTCACGATGATTGTGTTGGGGGCTTGTTGGGCAACGAATCCCCCCACAATATGTTTTTTGGGATTAAAGCTCGAGTTTTGTTCAATATAATGTAAATACTCTGCGGAGTACAGGCACAGAGCGCGAAAATATTGGATGAGTCATAGGGTTGTCTGCCCTAAGAATTGTAAAATAATGTAAGGTTGAGTTGACCTACCCATGGTCCATAGACCATGGGATTGTATAAGCAGAGCGAGGCTCTAAGTGTGAAAAAAGAGAAGTTTTTGGAGAAGAAGTAAGTAGATAGATGCGAAGGCATGGTGAGAGAATAGAAGTGGATCCGAAGAGTCTTGGGTTGTAGTAGTAGGAAGAGGCTCTGCAACTGAGTGTGTAGAGGTGTAGTAGAGTCCATAGCTGAGTCCGCGGACCCCTGCAACTGAGTGCATAGGGTAGATTCGGGTTTGTACTTGAACTAAACTTGAAAATTTCATTAATAAAGATAAGTTGGATTCATAATATCATGCATCTGGTCATGAATCTATACTTTCTTATGCATTAAGTGTTCTATGTTTGTTTATATGTGTGCACTTGAAAAATACTTCTTTGAATGTTTATGTATGAAATTATCTAAGTAATTAGTGAACAAAACCTAATTAAAGAGGACTTGGATGAGCAATACGAGTTGCACCGTGGTTAGAGCTACGCAAAGGAAGTAACACAAGATGTAACGCGCCCGCAGGTGCACGTAGCCCAGGAAGTGCTAAGGTTGGATCGCGTCCTTATCACTACATATCAGACATCCCCAGGGTGCAGAAACCTTGTTCCAGCACCCTCCCATACTACTTCAGGTGAGACCTCAGTCCATGCTCTACGGAATGTTTCTGAAAGGGCTAGTAGTACCGAGATTTACTTGTCTAAATCACTTATGAACCTGGGTCAGGCCCCAATAAGCCAATAAAAGTATATATAGTCTTGGTAGTCACTTTTTTCAACTACCTATATTCAATGCATAATCTGAGAGTACCATATTTCTTCCTCACAAACAAGACTGGTGTGCCCCAAGGTGATACACTTGGCCTAATGTATCCCTTGTCCAAGATTTCCTTCAAATACAACCTTAACTCAACCAACTCAAGAGTGCTCATCCTGTAAGGTGATTTCGATGCTAGAGCTACCCCTCGCACTAACTCGATATAATATTCTACCTCCCTATGAGGTGGCAACTTTGTAATGTCCTCAAGAAATACATCGTCAAATTCTTGCAACACTGGGTACCTTCTCAACATGTCTGCATCCTCAACCTCCTTACCCTTATCACTAGAAATGTGTGTTGCAAATAGCTTGCACCCTTACCTATGGCTATGCTTTGCTTTCATAGTTGTCACCATCCTAACGGATGTAGTTTTCTTGTTATCTTGCAAGACTCTTGGTTCTCCATTGTCAGCGATACACACAATAGCTTTATCATAGTAGTCTACCTTGGTTCTACGTAGATACAACCAATCCATGCCCACCAACATATTGTATGATCCCAATGGTGACACATTCAAATGTGTTGTTGTAGGCATACCATTTAAACCAAATGCGCAAGCTCTTACCTATTGTTGAACTCACTTCTTTGTACTTGTAGCCAACTGCACTAACTAAGACTCTACATGCAATTCCTTACTCAAACAAGAATTATCCACCAAGTCAGGACTAACATAGCTATAATTAGATTCAGGGTCAATCAAAATAGAAATAACTTTATCACAAAGCTTACCATCCATCTCAATGATAGATTCTTGGTGTTCTTCTTTCCTGTTTTGCATTGTTGCATAGATACATGGAATAACCTTCCCAACATCCCCAACAGTTTGTGCCTCTTAGGCCTTCTAGCTTGATATTGCACACAATCTCTCCTAAGAATTTCCTCAGCACATGTCCAATGCTCCAACTGACCCATGCCCTCACCTCTATGTTTTTGTTGCTACTGTTGTGACTCATGTCCCTATATAGCTACATTAAATCTCTTTTCTGGAGCCACATTTTCTTTCCCATCTACATGTTGAGGCCTTGTCCTCTTAGGCTTCCATTTACCTCTAGCTTTGTCTTTTCCCTTCCATCCATGCTAAGATTCATTCTTACGCTTTTATTGTTCATAAAAATGCTTAAATTTTCCAATAACATCCTTAAGTGACCGAGGCTAATCATACTCAATCTGATCTCTAAATACTAATGGGAAACCATTGAAAAATCTCTGAACTTTAGCCTTTTGATCAGCAAGATATAGTACATACCTCAATAATTCCATAAACTTGTTCTTGTACTCTTCCTTTGTCATTGATCCTATCTTTAGCTCATAGAATTATTTTTCCCTATTGTCATAATACCTTTCTGACAAGTAATTCCTGAAAATCCTCTTGAATTCCCTCCAGCTCAAGACATTTATCATGGTGTCCCTAACCCATTTAACATCTTCCCAACAGATGTTTGCTTTACCTTTCAAGCTGAAGATAACTATTGTAGAATTCATGTTATCTATGTACTCATGCAAATCAAAGAATTTTTTCATTCCAAGTATCCAAGCCTCTACACATTCTGACTTCTTCATCTCTCCATCAAAAGTAGGTGGTTTTGATTTCTTGAATTCATCTGGTAATTATCCCCTATCATTCCTCCTGTAAGGATGATATCAACGACGATCATGACATCTATGAGAACTGAAACTAGAATAATACCTGTAGTCATCACCCCTCCTTTCTTGAGTGCCAAACAACCTATAGTCATCACCCCTCCTTTCCTGAGTGCCAAACAACCTATAGTCATCACCCCTCCTTTCCTAAGTGCCAAACAACCTACCATCTCTCACTATGTCAAATCTATTGTACTTGTGTCTACTAGGAGGTCTACTTCCATATGCTCCATTAGTCCCATCTTCATGTGGATAGCTGATCCAGAAAGGCCCTTGTCATTGGTGTTTTGACAAACTCTAAAGAATTATAGCATTGACCTCTTCTTTCTTCTCTTGTGCCTATATGATCTTATCATTATCTGCCTTACAACTCCTTATCTCTTCCTTCAAGCTTCTTAATGTATCAGCAAAATCAAAAGTATGCCCCACCCCACATTTCTCATTTGATCCATAGGGAGATTCTACGTAATCAACCATGTTGCTAGCCATTTGATCTTTCTCTTCCTGCAATGCATAATATGTAAGATAAACCAAATCACAATAAACCAACGTACCTCAGTATAGCTTGGGGAGGATACTTGGTCTCCGATATCACCAAATCAGCATGACACATGTATAACATAATCATAACAATGTATCAACATTTGCAAGTAATTGTATCAATACATAATCATCACTCTAGTTAGGATCTAGTCCTGAATGCAAGGCCATATCAACAATGCATGATATGACCTCATGGATGATAACAACCATTACTCCATTATACACATTTCTACATGCAACCAAAAATATGCATAATCAATGCCTAGCCAACTACAAATATGCATAAACGCATGTAGTCAAACATAATCGATCATGTCTTGTAATAAAAATATTCAAAATGGAACCTCACATCCAAGAACGTAAGTAGGTGACATAAAATCAACATGTAACTGAAAAATAACCATATAGTAATTCACATACTTATGTCAAATACTCTTCATGAAATGAACATCAAATTCTCCATTATATCCACATGATAACCATACTACAACCCTAGTCCAACATCAATCAATTGCAACAAGTATATAAGTGTAAGAAACACACAGAAAATTAACATGAATGCATGACTAACACATTCAACCCATATATTCTGAGAGTTGAACCATGCTCTGATACCACTCTGTAACACCCTCCTCCCACATCCACCCAAGAACCTTGCCAACTGGGGTAAACATGAGACGAGAGGCTACTATCATCAGATTCGACCTCCTAGCTGACATTAAGGAACTGGAATCGATGAAACATCACAAACAGTCATCAAACATCATCAACATATCCCTTAGGAGGCAAGCGAGCCACTCAGAGAGCCTATCCCTAGGTCCTACTATTCTTCTGGACCTCTGAGGCCATAGTCGCTCTCATGCTATGGGCAAGAGGGCGATCAGAGACCTAAAGTTGCTTACATAGGCCTGCCTACTGTTACACAGTAAAATGTTACTGCCATCATGTCAGTCTCCCTACTATGCTATAAAACCACATTCACCTAAGCTCATGCTCCCTGAAATGGCTAAGAACCCTCTTTGCCTAAGTTAAATGGATCATCGCGTCTGTTAATTAAATAACTGCGTTGACCGGCAGAGGCTAGTGTAACTGCTGCACTGCCAGCGTGGAAGCACACGTGTTTTCCGCGCTGGTCCGATTTTATGGACAGTGCGCCCTCCGCTTGTACCATTGAGCGCTGACCAGACCTCCTCTACAGTTGATCTGCGATGCCAGCGCGCCAACCCAGTTTTGCACCCGCGCTGATCCTGTTTGGGCAAATTTGTTCTAACAGCCAACCTTCCAGATCACTCCAGACTTGGTTGTTAGCATTGTTGAGGTCGCCATCCTTTCTCTGGCATGTCTGTTCGACTGACCATCCACTTATCTTGGGGGAAAGCTCATCCTTTACCTATTCATGGGGACTCCTTCTCCTTTATAAGCCTCCTCCATTGCCCATGAGCAGCTAGTTTGGAACATATAGACTTTGATTGAGGAATTCTTAGCACATTAGTGCTGCTCTTTGTAGGCATTTGGTGTGTTGTGTGAGGATTGTTTTTGAGCTTGAGGAAGGTTAAGAGCTTGTTGCCTTGTATGTGAGAGAGAGACCTCTTTGACTTGGGAGATTTGCTTCAAAAGTGAATGCTTGGAAGACATGCTGGCTGGACCCTCTAGAGAAGGACTCAGCGTCAGGACTTCGGTTGTACCTTACTCTATTTTCTGATTAATAAAGATAGATGACTACTCTTATGGTTCCATTTCCATTGGTCCTATGAATGATTAGTGTAAATTGTATCTTTCCTAACTGATACATAGTTGTTTTTAGTAGATTTTACGCTCGTGTTTGCTCTCTCTTTGCTTGTACAGGTGTCCATCCGCGCGGATAGTGGAGGACTGTGATCGGCTAGAGCGAAGGAGCGAGAGGAGAGGATCATCTCTTCGACAAACATAGCGTGGGAATCCAAGTAGGTTTCTTTTACCCACTTGTTAATTACAACTAGGAACCTGCAGTGTAGCATTGTTTGATTGTTGCTAGACCCCCTTTGGGCTAGTAGGGATCGCCTCTATCCGTAGAGGGGATTTACCTCTCCAACAATTTTGGCGACTCCGCTGGGGAGCTTGCTTGTCTCTTTATATTTCACCCTTGTTTTTGATTTGATTATTGCCTCTTTGTCAAAGTTTGGGGATTGATTTGTTGTTGGTTTGTTTCCTGGTTCGTCCTGGGAACTGCTTTAATTGTCTTGAAATTCTGTTGCCTTGGTTTGGGGGTTTTTGGTTCGTTTTTATTCGTTTTTTAGCCTCAACGCGTTTTATTTCAAAACAGGTGCGCTGACATCGCACAGTGTCTTCTTTGTCGTTTCTGTCATCGCGTGTATACATTTAACAGTCGCGCTGACCTTGTTTTCTAGCTAGCGCCCTTTATCCGTGTCCTTCCGCGCTGACAGCGCAAAGTTGCTACAGGCACTTCTTTGTCATCGCTTTGTTGCTGAGGGGTCACCCGCGCTGATCCTGTGAAACTCTTTTTTGTCCGGATTGGCTTCCTAAACCTCTTGGTTTGGCTGTCCCCTGCTTTTTCCACTTGGCTTTTGACTTGTTTTATTTTGTCTGAGCTGTAACACGCTTGCTTGCGAAGCCTCGTTCCGCGAGGGTTCGTTTGTTGCTTGTTTTTGGCTTTCACAAAACCTTCCTCTTGCTTTCGCTGCTTGGTTTGTGTTCTGCCTTGACTTTTGCGGTTGCTTGAGTACGTGGGAGTCTTGTTTGACTGGTTTTGAGTCTCTCTTTTGAGAAATTCTTGATTTGATTTCCTTTGATCATTACTTGAAGGTTTGTCTCAGTCTCTTCACAATTTTGCATCTTTTACTTTTGTTTTTGCAAAAAAAAATTTCCCCCTCATTCGCCGGGGGGGGGGATAAATTGGGTATGAGTGTTAATCGCCTTTGAGTGTTTTTATTTTTGATCTTTGGAAATCTCACCTAATTTTCTTGACTTGCACTTGACTGGTTCTTAGATTACATTAGAACCATCTTGTGTTTGAGAATTCTCTTGCATAGATCACACTTGCATAATTAGAATTCTCATTTGTGCATAGATTACGTTTGCGCACTTTTCAAGTGAATTGTGCAAAAATTACAATTGCATAGATTACCTTTACCCTTTGGGTGTTTGCCTTCTTCTATCGACTTCACATTTCTAGCCCTAGGGCATCTAGTGGCTTTGTGTGTCGAGCCTCCCTTAGGTGTTTTTGGTCTTCTATTGGGTCAGTCGACTCTCGAATTGCTCCCTCGCACTTGCTCAGTGATTGTTGGAGTGTCTTGGTGGTGTTCCAAGTGATTGCTTTCCTCCTTTGAATTCCTTTTTGTCTTGTTGAGCTTAGATTACATATCTCATATAAGCCTTTGTTTTCCTTTGATTTGGGAAACCGTTTTTTTAATGACTTGGGAATTGTCTTGTGTGTGCATTGAGTGATTTTAGTTTTTCACTTAGTGTTGCTATCTCTCTAATTCATTTTAAAAGAACTTTTATGTCATTGAAAAGTAAAGAAAACTAGTGTCTTTTGCATCAATAGTTGAAAGGAAAAGAACATTTCGTTGTTTTGTACTTTCAAAAGAAAAGTTTCATTTCCTTGCTGTTAGTTGCATTAGGTTGTGTGATTGCTTGAGTTCGTTTTGTTTGATTGAAAGATTCTTAACCTTCTTATAGTTAGAATTCATCGAACAAAATGATGTTCTTTGGCATATAGTTTCATTTAAGTGTTTTTGAGAGATCATACGGTAGGACCTGAAACTAAAACTTAATTCAAGATCAACCGTAAAATAAACCAATTTATCTAAAAACGCATTGGAACTTAACGCAAATATCTAGAGGTCTAGGCTAGAGACGTGTTCCGGCGTCTTTAAACCTAGTAGCTTACCGTTGAGTGGTTGGGTAATTCCTCCACGGTGAAACGATAGGTGCCAGCACGGATTGGGCTCCCACGTATCGTCGCGTATGTATGGGGAGACTCCATTAGGCTTGCATCCTTTATCCATAGGAAGCCGAGTCTTCCGCCTTGTGAACCGTAACGCACCGAACACAACATTCGGGAAGATTGACTGCAGTACGGAAAGTCCTTGGTTCTCATACGATTGCCAAGGTGTATAAAGCAGTTTTACGGGTTGCTTGGTAAATCTTTTGCTTAGAATCTCTAGAGCAGTCACTTTTGATCCTTTTCAGACTCTCTAAAAGAAAAGGTGTAAGTGAGCGTCTTGTCACTTCGTGCTCATTAAACATTCGAAGTAGATAGAGTCATCTTTCGTCCTTTTCTCGACTCTCGAAACATGAAAAGGTCAAGTTTTGTTCCTGCGTCTTAAAATTCATTTGGCCACGATAAATATTTCCCGGTTAGATCTTGTGTGCATTTATTAGTTTGAGTAGGTTTTGTCGTTAGCTTCTTTAGGGTCTTTGTTGGGACATCCTGGCGGATCCATCAACTCCATCCTCGATCCCGAGTGAAGAAGGGTCCCCATCTTTTGTTGCCCCTGAAACTCTGGTTTGTAGCGCTTTTCCCATCGTTCCAAGCATACAACCGTTGAATTCTCGAGCTCCAGGAGACGATTTTTACGAGTTCATTTACAACCTCGTTTGGGAGCCCTCTGACGGGTCTCAGCCTGCCACCCCTGTCGGTACTCCATTTCCAATGGCTTCACTCGATATGGGCGACACTTCTCCAGTGACTAGTGGCCCGACCATCATGTCGGACATAGATACTCCCATTCCGGCAACATCCCCCGTTATATCCCCTATTACCACTACACCTTACACCGTCACGTCTTCTGGGCAAACGGTGCCAAGGCGTTACAGGTCATTGCGGGATGCTCACCAGTTCTTTTCTGAGGGTCACAACGTGGTCCCTACCACATTATATTTTATTTCCCAAGCCCCTCATACTGCCGTCATGACAGTCCCCACCAACCCGACCGTTTGTGTCGCCGTGTCAACTCCAGTTGTGAGTGCGGTCACAGCTTCATCCGCTGTCACTTCTACCGTGGGCCCATCACAAGGTCTAGCGCAGAGTGGAGAACCGTCTCCTTCTTCTCGAGTGGTGCACCCTGTGAGTGATGCTCCTCCTGTTCCTGAATATATGACAGAGGAGGAAGCATTTTATGAATACTTGCGCAATATCTAGAACCTGGATGGTCAAGGTCCGTACTACGATGCCGAGCATTCTCGTTTGTACACCTCCTTGCCTCAAACTCCCTTTGATGAGATTTCCACTCCGTTGAATGTGAATTGGGACACCACCGCATATGGTGGCGGTATATACCATCCAGGGTAAGGACAGCAAGGACCACCTTACCAAGGTCAGCAACCTTACGTGTAGCCTGATTATGGGTAGCAGTTTACAGGTTAAAACTTGCCTGGTCAGCAAGGAGGCCCACAAGGACAACCTCATCAAGGACAACCTTTGGTCTCTAGTGGTACGGCGTTTTCTTATTTTGGGCATCCTTCAGGAAATTCGGGACAACCCAACGCCCAACAAGGTCAACCAGGTACCCAACAAGGCTACCCTTCGGGGCAGCCCTACGGGAACCAGGCACAACCTCACAGGCAACAAGGTCAACCCGTAAACCAGCAAGGAAACCCTTCTGGGCAAGGGGGCCCGCCTTACGTGCAGCAAGGCCGGCCTTCCACCTAGCAACCCTCTGGTCACCAGGGACAAACCTCGGTTGCACAAGGGCCACCTCTCACCCAGCAAGCTCAATCTTCTTGACGAATGAGGCCACCCCCAATTCAACCAGTATGACCCCCTGGCCAGACGGCTCAGAATGCAGGCGAGTATCAATCCCGACCTCCTCTTTCAGGTGGGCTTCAATCCCAGCATCCATATCAAGGTGGGTATCAATCCCGACCCCCTATCCAGGTGGGCACCAATCCCAACCTCCTTACTCAGGCGGGTACCAATCCCAACCTTCGTACTCAGGCGGGTACCAATCCCAGCCTCCGTACTCCGGCGGGCCTCAGGCCCAGCCTCCATATTCGGGTGGGTACCAATCCCAGCCCATGCATTCTGGTGGATATCAAGTGCCGCCTGTTTCACAGGCTCAGTACGGACACCAGCAGCCCCAGGGACAAAATCCTTATATCCCTTATCAGAATTACCAACAACCGTAGGGTAATCCTCAACCGAATTATCAACAACCTGCTGGTCAATTTGGTAACCAATGGGGCGCTGGGGGGCAGAACCAGCAACCTGGTTTCGGGAACAACCCCTATGGACAAAATCCTTATGGAAAAGGCCCTTACGGACCTGGTCCATCAGGACAAGGAAAATGGGGGCAACCTGGAGCTGGGTGGAATTCTGGTTCCGCCTCATATCCGCCGCAAATGTCGTTTAATCCTCAATTACCATTTCTAGCCACGTTGGAACTGCCCGATGTGTCAAAATTGACGAATGATCCTATCTTGCATGATCCGCAGTGGCCACCAGTTCCAACTAAAATTCCAAGTGACTGTCCCAAATTTGATGGGAAAGCCGGAGAGGACCCTCAGGCCCATGTCATGACGTATCACTTATGGTGTTCGTCGAATTCATGGCTCGATGATTCGATCCGACTTCACCTCTTTCAAAGGACTCTCACGGGTTCGGCAGCGAAATGGTATATCGAATTGTCTCGTGCATCATTCCATGATTTCAATTCGCTGGCTATGGCATTTTTAAATCATTTTTAGTTACCCATTCGGTATGAGACGGGGACTCATCTCCTTACGTCTCTTAAACAGAGCACTGCTACACACATCTCCGATCATATTCATGAATGGAGAAGGCGTAGCAGGTTAATCAAGTTTTGGATACCTGATTTTCTCCTTACCGACTAGTTTACTACCTCCTTTGTCCCCCAGATTGCAAGGGACATCGCTATGGGGGCATGTGGAACTGAAGAGCAAGCGATCGCGCGCGCTCAGTACCTAGACTTAGTCTACTCTCAGTCCGGTACTTTGTATGATTATTTGCCAGACGTCCCTAGGCCCGGCACATCCAAGGCTCCGCCCAAACCATCTGTCGATGGAGTCATCGGCTCTGTGGCCCAGGCCCCTAAAAAATCACCCAACTCTGGGAAGCAGAAATCTAGTTCACCCAACGAGAACTCTTCCCAGGGCATTGTTAGTTTTGGTAATACTTCAGAGGTGAATGCCGTTCAGTCTTCCATGACAGGCAAAGCCTCGAAGGGTAAGAAAAAGGAAAAAGGAAAAGGGAAGAATAAACCCGATCAATCCAAGCAGGGATCGTCTAAACCTCCTGGTGAAGAAGGTGCTAAGCGTAAGCCTAAGTACTCATGCCTCATTTGTGAGGAAGACCACTATACTATGGACTGCCCTAGGCGGGCCGAAGTTAGCTGGTTGTTGAAAGGTGCTTAAGGGATCCCTGCTGTTTTGAAAGAACCTTTTCCTTCTCAGCAGACCCGGATGGTAGCTGATCCTTCTTCTTCCTTTCCTTTCGGTTCCCAGGTCTTCATGGCTGGGACTATTCCGATCCATGTATTGACTCGAGCTAAGGATTATCCGTCGTCCGCAGGGAAGGAGCCAGAGGTTCCCTCAAGTGCTCCTCTGTCCAGCTCTGGCCCACTCCATATCGAGAGGCCGAGTACCGAGACGACAATCCGACCCCCTCCCAAAGGGGTACTTAGGAGGTCTTCCTGTAACCTGAATTCTCGTGCTGCTCAGCACTACAGCATCGTGGAGGATTTAGCGCAGGCTCCGTCTGCCATGTCTGCATTGGAGGTCCTTCAGAGCTGCCCCCCCCAGAGGAAGTCCTTGCTATCGGCCATCGGTGGCATAGACCCCGCGGACTCGGATTTAATCACCTTTGATCTCAAGAGTCATGTGCCGCGACTGCCTCATCAGATCACTTTCCTTATACAAGTCATCATCAATTCTAAAACGATCCATCGTACGGTTATTGATGAGGGCGCCTCGACCTGCATCATGTATGTTGCATGTTGGAAAGCTATCAGGTCCCCGACCTTGAGTCAGTCCCTGACGACCTTGGAAGCGTTCGACGGGAGAGAGTCTCGTCCGTATGGTATCCTTCAACGGCTACCGATTACCTTAGAAGGGAAGACCGTAGAAGTTGAAGTTGAAGTTGTAGACGCCAATCTTACATATAATCTTCTTCTGGGCTGAAGCTGGACGTACGCTATGCGTGCTGTAGCTTCATCCCTCTTCCGTGTCATTCGCTTTCCCCATCAAGGGAAAATTGTCACGGTTGATCAACTCTCGTTTTTTGCTTCCCCTTCTGAGGGAAACGTACCCTTCGTTGAGCATACCTCAACTCCTTATGAAAATGTGGGAGCCGGGCTCTTCAAAGAACCCGCCCTTATGGGTGTTTTTTTCCCTCCCACCTCCCAACTTCGCCTCGATCTCGATGATCTCGGTTCGTTCTGACCCCTGGATCCTTCCACCCATCGACCAGATAGAACCTTGGGGCGAGGAGATGCCGTTGAGCCCAGCCGAGCT
>APFE031739419.1:386852-429624 GCA_000404065.3 Pinus taeda
TTAATTGTTTAACTATAAATGAAACTAACAGCATCATGAAAGAATTCCATGCAGGGGACTGTGGAGGACACTTATATTGGAATTCCACGGCTGACAAGATCTTGAGGGCTAGTTATTATTGGCCCTCTCTATTTGCAGATGTCAAGAAGTTTGTTGTTTCATGCCACAAATGCCAAATCTTTGAAGGAAAAAGAAAATTACGACCCTTGCCCCTTAAGCCCATTTCAACCGAGAAACCCTTTCAACAATGGGGTCTTTACTTCATTAGAGAAATTCATCCCTCTTCCTCAGGCCAGCACAAGTGGATTTTAACAGCCACCGATTATTTCACTAAGTGGATTGAAGCCATTCCATGTAGACAAGCCAATGACTCCACCATTATCCAATTCCTTGAGAGCAATATCCTTTCTAGATTCGACTGCCCTAAGAAAATCATCACTGACAACGCTGCTGCTTTCCAATCCAAAAAGATGATCAAATTCTGCCATAAATACCACATTACCTTAGGCCACTCCACGGCTTACTACCCTCAAGGTAATGGCTTGGCCGAATCTTCCAACAAAAGCCTCATCAATATCATAAAGAAATTGCTGGAGGAAAACAAAAAGAACTGGCATAGGAAGCTCACAAATGTTCTATGGGCAGACAGACTTTCCACCAAGAAATCCATTGGGATGAGCCCTTTGAACTAGTATATGGTATGGAAGCCAAATTTCCTTCATCTTTGGGCATTCCTACTATTAAACTGCTGCAGGAAATTCAGGCTGAACCAAATGACATACAGAGAAGAGTTAATCAAACCATTCATCTTCAGAAAACCAGAGAGAAAGTCTACGACAGAGCTCAAATACTGCAAGAAAAACTCAAAAAGATGTTTGATAAGAAGGCTAAAGCAGAGGATTTTTGGGTTGGCAGCAAAGTTCTAAGATGGGATTCACGAAGAGAGGACAAGGGCAAACATGCAAAATTCGATTTTTTGTGGAATGGTCCATACATTATCAGCGCAGTGCAAGGCAATAATACCTATTTTCTCAGATCTCTAGATGGCAGCACAGCTGAAGAAGGCCCTGTCAATGGCCGAATGCTAAAGCACTACAATGATCCTTTTAATTGAAAAGAGCAAGCGGTGTTATTTCCTGTACATAGAATGTTTGTATATATCAGCACTTTGATTTTATTTTGTAAGAATCCATGATGCTAAAGAACTCAGAAGAAAGTAGGCAATGCTTTACAATGTAACAACAAAACAGTTACAGGAAAGTGTTGTTACCAGTCCAAAAGTTCAAGTCAATCCAACAGTCCTCACTAAGAAGTTCAAAGCACAACAATAACAAAAGAATCAAGGCAATCTGACCTGCTATTCTTGGCTTCTCACAAGGAAAAGCCATCCCCAAGTGGAGCCACTGTTAGCCTCCTGCTGCAGCAAGTTACTCATATTTCATGATTGACATTTTATAGGCCAAATATGTCATACTTTGCATGCTGCAATGCTCCATATTTGCTAAAACAGTCACCAAGCAAAGAAGGCTACTTAGAGTTCATCTAACTGCTTTCCAATTTTGAAAAGTCATTCTAGTTTTGTAGAATTTTAAGCTAAAGGGAGGTCCAAACAGCTTAATCTTGGTCTCCCTAGGTTTCAATTTCCCGTTTTAGAATATAGAGAATGAAAATCTGGCCAAACAGCTTAATTTGGCAGATTCTTAGATAGGTAGAGAATCAAAGGAGCCCAACTTCTTAACCTGGGCCCTTGGAAGAAATAAGGGTAGTTTGCAGATAGGAAGGCATAAAAAGAAAAAATTGAAATGCTGGGTCTGCAAGTCTAAGTGCACCCAAACCAAAAGAAGAAAAAATGTTAGGTAAGTAGGCTGGGTAAGTAGTTTTGAGGTTGCAAAATCTTGATGTCTGTTCATTGCCATGTTTTAAAGTATCATCTCGTACTCAGGTCACAGTCATCAAGCATTTTCATATGAAGGAGCTCAAACCAGGCATAACTAACTCCCTTTCTCCATTTTTCCCCAAATCATTACTATTCCCAAAAAGGAGGTCAAATCTACTTGATATCTCTAGTTTCATCATTTTCCATGTCATTAGCCTGGTGAAGATCTTCTTCACTCAAAGAGGATTCCATACTTCTTCATAAGTTCTATCTCCCCTTTGAAGCCTAAGATCTCTGAAACTTAGCGCTTTCTTGTCATCTCCATATTAACTACTGACACTATTATTTAACTCCTTATTTTTCCCCATCCCCATACTAAAACTAGGTAGAAAATCCCCTTATGTAAATATCCCCTCCCCCCTGGTTGAAATATAACCATAAATACTTCTCTGTGAATTAATAAGTGACCTGGACTTTAGTGAGAACCCTCCCTCTGCATAAATTTCTATTCCCAGGTGTTTGGACCCCTTCCAAACACTAAGAAAACCCTTTCCAAATGCTAAAACCCCCCCCCCCCCCCCCCTGCGCATTTTCTTTGGAAATTATTAATGTTTGTTTGATAAATTTCCACCACGCAAAACACAGTTAACCCATTCTCTAAAGTCCAAAACCCACAGTGCCACAAAAAATTAAACCTTTAATGTGCACGCGCTTTTACTAAACCCCGCGCATCTTCCTTTTCTGTCCACCGTCGGATCGCCTCCCCCAGATCCAACGGCCCTTGTTCACATCAGACACCCCATTATGGTGGTAGGTTACCACCCGACGTCCGACAGTTTTACCGTCGTACAACGGGATAGGTGGCGGCCTCCCATTGCATCGGGCCGCCCCTAACAAAAACTGCCTCCATACCAAAGGTGGTCCGATGCACAGGCAAAACTGCCCTCCCCTCACGTAACAGGAGCGCCACCTCACCCCGCCAGATCGCCTCCACATCACCTCACACAGCCTGCGCCCAACCCATGTCACCCCGCCACGTGTCCCTGCCACGTCACCCCGCCGTACTGCCACGTCACCTTGATGACATCAGCATGCTGACGCCATATCCATACCAAAGGACCCCACTACTGGTGTCAGCATGCTGACGTCATCCACCGTACTGTTGACGTCAGCAGCCAAAAAACCTAAAATTCGCGCAAGCGCAAAAGTCGAGCTTCGGAGCTCCGGAATGAGAAACGGAAGTAGTTTTCTAATCGCGCATCGCTATGAGAAATAGGCCATATTGGGGAATCTTTAGGGAATCTTTTGATTCCCTGGCCCGTTTTGCACCGAAAAACCCCGAAACCACCCGATTTTGCCAAATTAAACCAATTTGAAGACAGAAAGAGGCCAGAAATAGAGATTAAAGAGTATCAGATCAAATTTGCAGACAGAAAGTACGTCAAAGAGTATCAGGAAGCGACGAAGACCATCAATGTAGCGGAAAAGTGTATCAAAGGATATTTTCTCAGGGCTCGAGGCAAATCCAACATTAAAATGAAAGCTCTGAAAGTCAAGAAGCAATTGAAGATGCATTGAAGGCTCACCAGCACAAATGACTGCACATTAAACTCACGGAATATTAGTGGACCAGAACTCAATGCACAGTGATGACAGGACCAGTGCACCAAGTCACACAGGACACCTCATCAACTTAACTTGATTCAGTTGCCTCTAGCGCAGCCCAAAGGACTTACTTGCATTTAATTCCAGTAACAATTAGGTTTTAGAAAAAGCTTTTTCCAGTAGACCTGTTTAGGTCAAATGTAATAAATGACTTCAGATATTTTGCTTATATATATCACCCTGAAAAATGGAGTAGGGGTTGGTTGGTTGTTTGTTGATCAATAGCTTGATCTTTGTTATTTCAATCTTTCTCTCAAGCGGAGACTCACACTGTAACTGTGATACTTTCTATAATCAAAGACTGCTGAAAGCATGGATTCTGAAACTGTCTGTTGTGTTTAATTGGCTGAGGAGTGATTGTGGAATTCCTGTGCTTCGACATGTTTCAATAAGTGCTTCTTAACTCTGTTAGTTTTATTCATGTTTGTTTTATCAGAAATCCTCCCTCTAAATTGCAGAAAAAAAGAATAGCTTAGGATTTACTGAATTGCACCTTAGGCTGAATTTCTGCGATTTTTCATGTTTTCATCAGGAATAGTTATGAACATGCATACTTAAATGATATTGTTTACACTGTTTCTTTCACTTATGAATGATAATTTAGGAATTCTTAACTACTCCTAGATAACTATTCTTTCACTTCTCCTCTCTGTCAGTTCGGATGAAAGATTCTTAATTGCCTTTCATCTCTGACCATCATTCCATCCTTCAGCAAATTGATCATTGTCTCATGTGTGGCTACCTCACTCCATGAGCCTCTTGTGACCAAGAAAACGCACCAGCAAGCCTTAATCCATGACTCCATGCCCAATGGTTTGAAACTTATCACACCTTACTTTGCCTCTCAGCTTGAATTTCTACTTGGCATACGCCTTCCATCCAAACAAAACAAACAAAACCCCTTTACCCAACAACTAGCCTAGAATCACCATAAACATAATTAAATCATAAAGAGAGAGCCCTCTCTGATTGCAGGTGGCTAGAACCTGCAATCCAAATATTGGTTTGTGGTTACCTCGGTCGTATCCCTACAGGAGCTTAGGGACAACCTGAGTGATAACAGACTGTAAGAGATGCTTGGATGTATTGAAAGAAAATATGGTCGCCGCACTGATTCTAGTCTTCCTAGATTGGAAGAAGGAATTTCATGTACATGTCGACATGTCATTTATAGCGCTGAGAGCAATACTAACACTGGCTGGTGGAGGAGACTTGGACCATCCCATTGCATTTGCAATCAAAAGGTTATCCAAGGCAAAGAAGAACTATTCCACCACCAAGTACGAAGGGTTAGCCATGGTATACGTGCTCTAGAAGTTTAGGCACTACTTGTTAGGTGGCCATTTTAAGATGTATACAGATCACTCCGCACTGAAATACTTGGTCAATAAGCCTGTGTTAGGGGGGAGAATCTGCAGGTGGTTGTTATTATTCTAGGAGTATGATTTTGAAGTTATTGTGAAGCGTAGATGACTAAATGTGGGACCAAACCATTTGTCACACATCGAAACAGGGGAAGAGCCCACTCATTTGGCAGAAGGATTTCCTGACGTGCATTTATTTGCAATGCACATTGCGGATGGTCATTTTGAGGATATAATACACTTCCTAATGATAGGAACTACCCTAGAGGGATACACCATCCAGTAGAAGGAGTTAGTGGTGCGCACGACATATTTTATGTCATTGTTGGGCATCTGTACAAAATGGGGTCTGATGAGATATTGTGATGATATGTACCAAAGTTTGAAAGAAGCAGCATCCTCACAGATGCTCATGGGGGAATTGCGGGAGGACATTATGCAGGGAGAGTGACTTCACAAAAGATTCTACGCACAGGGTTGTGGTGGCCAACCCTCCATCAAGATTCAAAATCTTAGTGCAAAGCGTGTGATGTGTGTCAAAGGACTGGCAGGCCATCACAGAGGGATGAGATGCCTCTGAATCCACAGATGACGTTGCAACCCTTTGAGAAATGGGCGATAGATTTTGTGGGACCCATTCAATCCCTAGGAAAGATGGGACCGAGGTACATTATCACTGTGACAGAGCATTTGACTTGATGAGCACAGGCATAGCCTGTGAAGGATTGCACAGGTGCAACTGTTGTAAAGTTCCTCTTTGAGTATGTACTGACGCGATTTGGTTGTCGAAAGATTTTGGTGAGTGATCGTGGTACGCACTTTCTGAGTGAGATGATCAATGCACTGATGGAAGAATTTCAGGTATATCATCAGAAGAGCACACCTTATCACCCATAGGTTAATGGGACGGTGGAAGCATTCAGTAAAGTGTTGGAGAATGCACTGACCAAGGTTTGTAATGCTCAGCGAAGTGATTGGGACTTACGCATACTTGCAGTGCTATGGGCTTATCAAATGACATGCAAGAAGTTGACTGGATAAACACCCTTTAGGCTTGTCTATGGTGTTGAAGTGGTAATGCCTATGGAATATATTGTGCCTGGTCTATGCATAGCGGCACTCACAGGTATGACAGATCGCAGAGCTCTGGAGGAGAGGCTCGCACAACTGGCTGAACTGGAGGAAGAGAGATTTCTAGTTGGATTTCAACAACAGGTCCAAAAGCAGCGTGAAAAAGCATGGCATGATCGGCACATTAAGTTGCGCACCTTTTAGGTAAATTGCCTGATTTTGTTATATGACAGAAAGTCTGATAAATTTCCAAGGAAGTTCAAGATGCAGTGGTTAGGGCCCTAGGTCATTAAGGAGATTACCGATGGAGGAGTGGTACAGCTGGTCAAATTGAATGGAGAACCCTTCCTAGGAAAAGTGAATGGCAGTGACTTGAAGCCATACACCAGTGGTTCAGCAATGTGACTACATGAAGGTAGCATAGTCTTAGCGCTCCAGGTAGATGAAAGGAGGCGCGAGACTAAACTACACTACTCGGGTTGGGGAGGTGCGCGATTGGAGGATTGTGCGAAGGAAGGAAGTGTCACAGGGTTCGCAGTAGTGCGAAGGGAGTTGCACTACCCAAAGAGAAATTGCGTAGGTTGATCGGAAAGTGACTGTTAAAGTCACTATTCATGATTTGACGAGAGAAATGCAGCCAAATTGAGCGGGTGGCCAACATTTAAGAAGAAATTTATGGCTCAAATCCTTGAAAATTGTTTCCATTCCAGCATTAATGAACCGAATTTGGGGGGAATGATCGGATTTGAATTCAAAATGCCTTATAAATTACAAGTGGTTGTCCAACAAAAAACACTTGGCATTTTGAGAATTGAGTTGTTGAGCTCTTACACACACATGAACCGAGAATTTTTCGAGGCTTTGAAAGAAACTCTAGCTTTTGCAAACTTACCAGAGATGTCACGAGCATTGTTGGAAAGCGTTATGTTAGCACTCATAGAAATTGTAAACACCGAAGTAGAGGAGTCGGTGCCGAAAATTAAGATGGAGGTAGAAGTAGCTGCCCCATAGGTCGCCAAAGTACTGGAAAAAGTCCCTAAATCACCAAGAACACTGAGACTAAAGCCCACCCCAACCAAGGAGACCGTGAAGGATAAAAAGGGCAAGCAACCTACCATACCAGTGTGCACATTTCCAAGGAGAAACCCACCGAAGACTACCGCACAGGAAGGGAAAAGCTATCAATTTGGAGCTAGAAGAGGAAGACATTGAAGACATCCCGATGGATGATGAGGATGTGGGATTAGAAGTGGAAGAAGTTGAAGCCCAGGGTGCTAACCCTATTACTCAGCTGCCTGAGTATGTCCCTCTGCGCAAGGCCAAGACCAAGGTGCCAAAGGACATCGATGAGAGCAAGATCCCCTTGCAAACCCCCATGCAGCTGGATGAGATTGTTTTCAAGTGACCGTGCTTGGGGCAGGTTCCTCTATTGAAGCTTGAAGACTAGGACTTGGCTGAGCATGATAATTTCCCATGCCTAGTGACCGAGCAGCTGATACACCACATCATCAATACAAACACCGAGATGACTGCATTGGAGCCATGGAGGTGGCTCAGAGGAGTAGACAAGGCAGGGTTGCTCAACCTGCTTTGAGTGTCACACTACAACCACACCCCAGTTACAATATTGGTCATCAAGCAACTGCTATGCTTGGTGCATAATGGGTGTCTGTGGCTGGAGGAGCGAATACCCATCACAAATAGATTGATTCAGAGGATAACGCAATTGTCGTATACATGAGAGAATCCGGCCATGATATTTGGCAGAAAGGGTGGTGAGCAAGCCCTCATGGTGTCTATGAAAGAAAAGTTTAAACTAGTGAAGAATTCATGTGGATGCTATATCCAACATCTGCGACCCTGCTATAAAGGTAGTTATGCATATTCTAGCAGCGAAAGTGATGAGGAAGTATCGCGTCGATGAGGTGTCGGTGCTTGTTGTCGCACTAGCAACCCAGTGCGCTGAAGGAGTTCAGTTCAACTAGTTGGACTACCTTCATGGAGAGTTCCTAGCAAACTACCGCAAAGAAGCAGAGCTCAGTAAGATGTTCCACTACGCGTGGCTATTGCTGTCAATTGTGCTGGTAGTGTGGGAGCTGCTAGAGGATAGCCAATTCCCTTGGGTCGTGCGAGACCTCCCAGAAGCAGTGAAGTATGCTTCGTTGAGGGCAACCAAGGATGTGTAGCGAGTCAAGGACAGTAAGATCTTCTGGGCCTTGATGGAGATGAAAATCTGCATGGTCATCAACCGCAAACTACGGTTGTCGCCTACGGTGTATGCCAACTTGTAGGGCTATGCAGAGTTTAAATTAGAATTTCACCGTGTGTCCATCAGGGCGCAGAATGACCCTATGTAGAAATGGTACGACTTGGCTTACCTGGCAACGGATGATGCCATTAATGTGGTACTTGGTCAATGGTTGGAAGAGTGGTGCGCTACAACCGACTTGGTGGTGGGAGGAAGCAAGCCTGCCACGCATAGAAATAAGGAAGAGGCCAAGCTTAAGATGACACAGCTGGCCAAGAAGAGGAAAAAGGAGGCTACTGACAAGGCCCAGGTGGAGTGCGATGTTGCGCAGCAGACAAGTGGGTTAGAGCGAAGCTCTAACAGAGGCGCAAGGTTACTTTCACCTAAGACAGAAGAGGAGGAAGATGAGCAGACAGAACAGCATGGTGCGGACCCTTAGTAGACGTCTTCCCACATCAAGAACCCAAGGGAGAAGGAGAAAGGAGGGTCCAGGAAGAAATCAAAGGCTACCAAGACATCACTGGACCCTATCACGCTAACAGAGGGTGATCTGCACGACATTGATGAAATGGTGCGGGATGTCATCGTGGAGGCCCTGCAATAGTTTGAGCAGCAGCAGTAGATAATGTTAGGGGCTATCTAGATAGATTTACAAGAGCTACAAACCCGCGCGTCTCAGGCTATCACGATGTCTACCAGCCTTACCATCGACACTTCAGAAGCTGCTGAGCTACTGTGTGCAAAGGCCTCCAACGCGATAGTGCTACCTTATGCAGCATTGACCATAGAGAATGAAGCTAATAAGCCCACTGCCGGTGCCCTAAAGGGAGTAGGGTTGAATCTAGCAGTCCTCCCTGGAGAAGCACTCCACCTCTTACAGGATGGAGTCATTGCAGAACAGAGGGCCCATGAGCACTGTGCCCTCCAGGTGATCAATGAACAGTGGATCAACAATGAGCCGATGGCACTATAACAAGACTCTTCCATCATCGTTGTGACCAAGGCAACCAATCAGAACAATTGCATTATGCAGGTCATCGAGGAGGCATGTCGAATGGTCCCAGAGTTGGCCATTCCTGAGGAGGAGCTAGTCAAGATGTGCATTCGCAAGCTAGCTACGGGGGTGTGCAACACTCGTACTGAGATGGCGATGGTTCAGTTGGAGTTGAACCTACAAATCACAGAATTATAGTTGAAGGCCCAACCTTCAACTCCACTAGAAGTAAAGGAGCAGCGGGCAACCGCTATCACAGAAGCAGTAGCGGTGGTGGACAGTGCAGTAGTAGACTACATGCAACTTTTTGAGCAGTCATTTGAGGTCTTAACAAGCATGCAGTAGGACCCCAATGTACAGTGACTAGGGAAGGAAGCATGTAAGCTACAACAACACTATGATGAGGTCAAGGGCACAACGTGAACCGTTGCACTGACACAAAGACTAGTAAAGCTGCAGGAGGCCAAGTAGTTGAAAGAACAGGTGGATGCAGCACTGCACAAGGAAGCAGTGCTAAAGGCAAGACTGAAGCCCTGGCTAGATGAGGCTTACATGGTAATAGGCTCTATTGAAGGAAGTCTTGCGACTCTACAAGCAACTCAGCAAAAGCTTTAGGCTGATAGTTCAAGAGCAATGACTAAGAAAATGGTCAAAGACATGAAGCAGACGGTCGCACAATGCGCAGCTGAGGCTGTTGTCATCTGAGTCGAACTGGAAGGTCTTCGCAGAAAGATCTCTGTGCCTTCCAAGTGACTCGAGAGTGAGTCACAATGTTTGTGTTAGGGGCCTATTGGGAATGGGATCCCCCAAGGACAATTTTGGGGCTAAAAGCCCATGTTTTGGGTCAAATTTTGTAATAAAATTGTAAAGTCTCCACATTTTGTGGTCTCGGAGCACGAAGGTGTCATGAGTCATAAAGGGTTGTGTGCCCTTATTTTTGTACTGTAAATTTAGCTGTGAAAGATCTACTCATGATCTGCGGACCATGGGAGTGTATAGAAAGAGCTAAGTAACTAAGCTCTAAGTAGTTAAGTAGTCGCTAAGCTAGTCATTACTCTGAAGTAAGAAGTCTAAGTTTTAGGTCATAGAATAGGTAGAGGCTCTACAGCTAAGTGCGCAGAGGCCTAGGGTGGAAGTCCGCAGCTGAGTGTGCGGACCCCTACAGCTATGTGTGCAGGGCAAATAGAGTATGTAATTACTTGAAAATATCAATAAAGAGAAGTATTATGCAATTCTGTGTCTTTTTTTCCGGTTACTACATCTTGTTATATTATATATGAATTTCATTTGTAATGCTTATATGATGCATGAATGTATGTAATTACAGTGATTAAGTGAACGCAAGAGAGACCATCTGTTTACACTGTGCTAACTATGATTGTTTAATAAGATAAGTAAGACACTTAGGCTAGTTTGGGAATCTGTATGGTACGTTTCCCTAGCAGTGCGAAAGTACTTGAATCGCAGGTTAGGGCTGCACAAAGGTCATTCATACCTTTTCACGAAGGTACTGAAGGGTGGAATAGAGGGCTAGTTTGGCAAGCCCTAGAACTAAGTGACCTTCATGAAGGTAGGAATAGAAGGACTAAGCCGACATCATGACCATCTCAGGGTGTGGAAAATTGGTTCCATCTTCCCCCCATACTGCTTCGGGTGAGACTTTGGTCTGTGCTCCACATGCTGATTTCGAAAAGGCCAGTAGTGTAGGGATTTGTTTGGCTAACTAACATTGAACCTGGGTCAGGCCCCAAACAAGCCAACAATCAGTTCACTAGATGATCACTGAGTTTGAATGAAGTCCCACTATGCAACTTGACCCTCCACTAGTTCCTCCAATAGTTGGAACTAGTTTAACCGAAAACAACCTTAGATAACTGACCTTGATTACTACAAATTAGCAATCACACATGCTTAATTGAAATATAACTCCTCCAACTCAAGTTTACTGAGTAAATTGGGTGACACAAGCCATGTCGCATAGGTTAACATCATCCAAGTTGTGTGCTGATGTGGAAATTCAAATATTCTCAATTTTATCAAGGAAAAATTAATTTGAGAATTTCTTGCTACATTTTTCAAGAGTGGGAAGTAGTGGGTTTAGCCTAACATCCACGAGGTGGTTTGATCAAAATATATCTTTAAAATATGTCCCCTTATTATCCAATTTACACTTTGATCCCTAGATCTCATCCGCAACCATAGTCATATTTAAGTCCCCAACCAAAATATGGGAGTCAACCTTTAATAATTTGCACCTATCAAGCTGATCCCAAAAACCCAATATGGTCTCATATGGAGAATAAACATTGAGGATATATAAGTGATGCATATATAATCTAGCAAAACTTAAGATAAATATACCATCAAATGTTTAAAAAGCCCAAAATTCAACTACTCTTGGATCCCAGAGAGCCACCAAAACCCTAGACTAGCCAATGGCATCAATCGAGCAAAACATTCATCCCATGTATATCTAAAGAAAAGAATTCTTTTTCTTTATTGCCATACACCATTATCTTTTGAATAAGGATGACATGTGGCCTTTGAACCCTAATCAATTGACAGAGGGAAATCCATTTTGGGTGATTCCCCAACCCCCACATATTAAAATACATAATAATCACGGGGGTGAGGGATTAATGGGAAAATCATATTTAAGAGCCCGACATTTAGAACTTGCAAGGAAATCATAAAATTGGGAGTTCATACAATAAGAATAATTTAGTGGTCCAAGGGATTTTGTGACCCCAGACAAGTTTGATTTGATACAGCTCCTATGCTTTTCTCTTACAGTTTATGAGACTCATCAATAGGTACGTTATGAGGGTCATGATGCCATCCTCCAGCTTTAGAACTATCTCTTTCACACATTTTTTTACATTTTTTTTATATTATGCTTACTGAGAAGGATAAAAGATGTTTTCCATGTCATGTGGCCTAATATGGTTTAATTGCAGGAAATGGGGCAATCTTTGAGATGATTTCTATGAAGGGGCTCGGAGTAGAAAGAAAGGAGAGAATCTAGGGTATTGACCACCTCTTTAACTCCCAAAATCATCCCAAGATTACAACACTCTCTCTCTCATCAACTCATCATTGGAAGCCAAGAAAGAATGAGGTTGTTGGCATCCAAGCAAGTGCAAGTAGCTACAAGATCCATCATTCTCGAGTTGAAGGAGACAAGTATTCCTATTTTTTAGGGAACTGCTAGTAGCTACCCTCTTGTATAAATAAGCATGAAGAAGATCTCATTAGGATTCAATTTTTTTTTCATCTAGGTAGCTATTGAGCTCAAGTGCTTGGCACTGTTATCTTTTACTATTATGTGATGTATTAGGCAATGATTCAATGATAATGAGAAGTTACTTATTGATTCATCATTGAGTTAGTTCCAGATGGCTGAGGCTCTTGGGTTTGGGCCCAACCCTAGTGGCTTAGGTCCCTCTTATGTATTTGTATCGCTTTAGTTTCAAAGTACTTCTTATTTCCGTGCATTGCAATAGAGAATAATCCATCAAAATATGTGATTGCAGCCTCCACCTCATCTCTCTCATGGGAGCATGAATATAAGAATTTAAAACCACAGTCCAAAAGTATTATGTTTATGATTCCTTGGAAGAATATTTGTGTTATTCATCTTATTTTTCATGTGCTTGTTGTAGTTTAGGAGTTGGTTTATTGATTAGATCAGAGTTTTAGCATAGATTAGAGAGAAATTAAATTCAACTAATATTTTCCACTACTAGTTGTTTCATTTTTTCAATGATAAATGGGTGTATGCATTTGATGATTGCAGGGTTGTTTGGATCTACAGGCAAGGGCACTTTCACCACCTCCGTGTTGGACTTCCTCACATTCTCTTGTGAACTACAAATTACGTCATAATTTTTTTTCATGAGATCATTTCCTAGGGCCAGCGAGAACATCCCTCCTAGTGAAAAACAAGCCTTCCAAAGGCTTTGATCTTGGTTGGGGGCTTTGGCCACCCTTCACTTATTTACCTTAACCTCCATCCACCTTCCCATACCCTTAAACTATCATTTCCACCTTTTCAGCCTTCTCGATGGCCCTTCTATAGCATTACAGACCTTTATATAGTAATACAAGGCACCTGTAGTAGCCTCCTGTAACACAGTTGTATCAGCATGTCTCTTCACAAATTTTGATCCTTGCCACAATTTAGACTTAGGTTAGAAGGATTTTGAACCCCAGCTGTGACTTTATGATCAAGGGAAGCTCTTAGGCTACTCCAAACCCTCCTTTTCCTTCACTACAAAAATAGAATAATGATTAGTTTCCTTATCATAGATTTGGCACAAATAGTACCATGATTTACATGCAAGTGTGAGCTAGTTAGATGGTCGATAGAATTTTGGATTATGGTTTGGTAGGTTAAATTATTTTCTGCAAATAGGTATAATAATTAGATGTATGATTGCAATATCATGTAGTTTCCTTTATACAAGTAATTTAGCTCTTGCCTTTATATGAATTGTTTCTATAGCATTTGCAAGCTAAAGTCAATATAATTCTCCTTTTTATAGTTAGAGGAAGATTCTAAATTGCACCTTCATTAGCTAGCTTTCATTCTAATTCAGTAGGAGGAATGGTCTTGGATCACTATTGATCAAATGCCCTAGTTGAGGGTGGCATGAGTAGAATTCCATCTACTCTACATATAACATTGTCACACTGAAGTTTTTAGGAACCCCAAGTTGATAAATAGTGTTGAGGAGCCTTAGGAGTTGTAGAGCTCTTGGTACAATACCAAGGCTTGCCACTTTTTGGTGTCGTTTTTGGGGACGCGTATAGGTAGATGTTATTTTTTCTTAAGGATCGTTTTCTTTTTTGCATTCAGTTTTGAAGAAGTAACATAAAAGAAAAAGAGAGAAATTTTATTTCATTCCTCATAGGAGTAGAGATACTCAAGGGAAATTCTTACCAAAAACCCCCACACCCTCAAGCAATCAAGTTTCACTCTTCTTCGGTGACTGTCATTTTCCCTCTCTGACTATAGGGGAGTTAGAAGACCCTCTAGGTGAGTAACTTGAAATATTTGAAGAACCTATTGGGGAAGAAGAAGAACCCACTTCACCAACGCAACTTATGGCTGAAAATAGGAACCATGATGTTTTCCCTACCAGAGAAATTAATGGAGAGGCTAGAATGAAGAATATAAGCCCTACTTCCCTTCCACACTTCCATGGCTTAACTTCCAATGATCTTGATACCTTGATGTTTGAATTTGATGTTGTTTGTAGGACCTATGACTATGCCTCTGATCACTAGAAGCTAAAGTTATTTCCCTATACCCTTAAGGATGTAGCCTTGCATTGGTTTATGGGTCTACCTAGGGGTAGCATCACTACCTAGCCTCAAATGCAACAAGCCTTTAATGACAAGTACATGGAATATTGTAGGTCTAAAGAAACCAAGGAAGAAATATTTAGAATGACTCTTGGACTTGATGAATCCCTAGAGGACTATGAGGAGAGATTTTAGCTTCATTATAGGAGGGCCAAGTGCACCCTTAATCCTAAATCACTCAAAATAGTTCTTCTTTGAGGGATCAGAGAGGACATGTTGGAGACCCTCAACATGCTGTCTGGGGGAGATATCTATTAGTTATCCTATGATGACATTAAAACTATGTTCAAGAATCACTCTAGGGATACTAGAAAGAAGGGTAGGGTTAGTCAAAGCTTGGTCAGTTCCTCTCCTTCCACAACATCCATAAAAAATGAGATTGGGAACATGTTGGAAGATTTTAAAAGTGAAATGTTTCATACATTTTCTTTGGAAATGGATACCATGATGATCAAGAGGAAACAAGAGGAATAAAAGAGAGCCCTAACTATTTTCTACCTTAAATGTACTAGAAGGCACCCCTGGAATGAATTCCCATCAAATGTCATAGAGTTTTGCTCAGTCTGTGAGGAAAACCATGCCAAAAATAAATGCCCTTATTTACCTGGTTTAAACATTGTATACCAAGGGGAACAATGTGGGGTTGAATAACTTTTATTTATAAATCAAGGGAGGCCTCAAGGCCCTTGGCCATACTAGCAGGGCATGAAAGGTGTATCTTATGCTTATTACCATCCCAACCATAATGCACCCTTTCCACCCTAGTACTCTTCCACTCATCCATCGTGGTCCACACCTCCTTCTTGGAGTTATTATCCTCAATATCCTCCACAACCTACCAATCAACCATTTCAGCCATATGCTCCCCAACCCCCTCAATGGAATAACCCATCACAAGAGTGGAGATCTCAACCAAACCAACCTCTTGGTTTACTGCCTCCACCCCAACCTCAATCATAACTCACTCAGCCTACTCCACCCAAGCAACCTCAGATGCATGCTCAACCCAATTTGAACCTGAATAACAAGTAGACACAATAGGTCTACAGTGGAGAGACATCTTACCCTCCATATGTTGTGGAGATCCAAGAGATAAAACTTAGGTATGTAAGAGTGCTTCTAGATAACCATCTACCATCTCCACTTGAAGAAATTGAAGATGAAAAGGAAGAGGGTACTCCTCAAATAAATCCACCTCTTTTTCCTGAGAGATTGATCCCCCTAGCCAACACACCCCATAAGAGATTGAACTTCTAGGAGAATTGAAGAATATGTGTATTATAATACCCCTTCTCTAGGATATTAAAGATGTTCCCATATATAATAAGCTTATCAAGGATAAATATTTCAAACACCCTAGGAAAAGAAAAAGAGACACCCCCACCATCAATTTTATTGATTGATTATCTAATTTGATGCTGGGGAGAGTAATTTGTCCAAAATATTTAGACCCTAGAAGTTGGATGTGCACATTGATGGCATCATTGTCCCTCATACCATGATTTATCTTGGGGATACCATCAATGTGATGATTAAAGAAACCATGCTAAAGCTAAACCTCCAAGGAGCTTTGAGAAAGACCACTACATTGTTGCAACTGTCAAATAGAGCCACAATAGATCCTGAGGGAGTTGTTGAGGATGTCATGGTATCCATTGACTCTTGGGAGTATCCTACTGACTTATTAATTCTTCATAACAAAACTAAGTTCAATGGATATCCTCTCATCTTGGGAAGGCCATGGTTAGCCACTGTTGATGCTTATATTAGTTGGAGGATTGGGAACATGACCATTAAGAATGGACATTTGTTTAAAAAACTGGTATTGTATCTCCTTTCTCAACCATCCATTGAACATGACTTGCCCTTGTGGCTACAAGAGGAGGAAGAAGATGAAGTGTATCATAGAATATCCTACCAAATATATACCCTGTTGGGTTTTGTTATATTCTTTCCACGACTAGCCACCCTAGTAGGTGGGGAGAACCTGCATATGGTTTTGTGCATGGTTTTCACACATGGTTTTGGGCGCGATGGTTTTTGGTCCATGGTATTGGATTCTTCGGCATGTATATACATGTATTATAACATTGAAAGGAACATAATGAAAAATCAAGTTGGTAGTCCCGGTTTTGGGATCCAGGGAAAATCTTTGTGTATATGTGTTTTATGTGTTATGATTTCCCATTGTTTATTTTTTGTGTTTTAGAATTCATATGTGGGTAATTTCTGTATGGGGTTAAAACCTACATACCCTATATGTTGTTATAGGAGGGTGGCAACCTGATGAAGATGACATCATTGACCATATCCTTCAAAACCAACCCCCCAATACCATGCCTCTTGATGAGATAACGAAATAATTTGAGAGTAGTCCTTGGACTAGTTATACTCAGCTGACCCAAGTCCTGCACATGTCAAAGTTGTAGAATTTGGACCATCTAGAACCTTGAAGATTAATCCCTTTCTCTCAGCCAAACAAGAAGCGAAATTGTGCAAGATGTTGAGAGAACACTTAGATGCCTTTGCTTGGAACTATAAAGAAATGAAGGGGGTGCATCCCTCAGTTTGTACTCATCACATTGACATCAAGGAGGGATGAAAAATTGTGTGCCAACCTCAGAGGATAATAAACCCAACCCTCAAGGACATAGTAAAAGAAGAGTTACAAAACTTGTTGGATGTAGGGTTCATATACCCCATCTTAGATAGTGAGTGAGTGTACCCTTTCGTCTTAGTCACAAAGAAGAATGGGAAGTGGAGGATCTATGTGGACTACAGAGAACTGAACAAGGCCACAAAGAAATACCATTTCCCTTTGCCTTTCATTGACCAAGTTTTAGATAGTGTTGCACGGAATACGTTTCTCTCTCCTAGATGAATTCAATGGTTACAATCAGATCCAGATCAGCCCTGAGGACCAAGACAAGACTACATTCACATGTCCTTGGGGTACCTTTGCTTATAGGGTCCTCCTATTCGGTCTATGCAATGCCCCTTCCAATTTTCAAAGGGAATTTATGAGCATCTTTGTTGAGCTTGTTCATGATTTTGTGGATATCTACATGGATGAAGTCACTCCCTATGGGCGTGACTTCCTCGAGGCTCTCTCTAATCTGGGTAAAGTCCTAAGAAAATGAATTGAAATGAACCTCTCACTATGCCCTGAGAAATATGAATTCTTAACGAATGCAAGGAGTGCCCTTGGCCATTCAATATCTTAGGAAGGGATATAAGTGGACTCGAACAAGTTCACCATCATCAAAATGGTCCCTACCCCTCAAAAGAAGAGGGATGTTATGCATTTCTTGGGCTTAGCTAGCTATTATAGGAGGTTTATCAAGGCTTTTAGTAAAGTGCCTTCACCATTGTTTGGATTGTTGGCCAATCACTTAGAATTATGTTGGACAATTAGCTGCCAAGAGGCCCTTGAGATATTAAAAGAGATATTGACCACTCCACCCATAGTTAGGGGTCCTAATTGGGCTCTGCCTTTCCATATCCATATTGATGAATAAAAAAAATTTGTGTGGGAAACCTTGGGACAAATAGATGATAAGTTACCCTATGCCATTTATTTCATTAGTAAAAGTTTGTCTAAGGCTGAATTGAACTACACTATCACTGAAAAAGAACTCTTAGTTGTTGTGCACTCTTAAAAGAATTGATGAACTAAATCACTAAATACCAAAATTTTGTGCATACCGACCATGAAAATATTAAATATTTGATGAATAAGTATTATGTGAATGCTAGGATGATTAGATGGTTTTTATTGTTACAACAGTTTAATTTTACTATCACTGACAAGCAAGGAAAAGAAAATATAGTTGCAGATTTTTTGTTCAGACTTACATTGCCTACTGGTGATGAAGGGATGGTCGATGATCAACTTCCATATGAGCACCTATTTTCTATCTCAGTGCTCTCTCCCTGGTTTTCTGACATAGCCTACTACCTAGTCGCTGGGATATTTCCTCCAAATCTGTCATCCAGGGAGAAGAGCATAATTGTAAGTAAAAGTGCCCCTTTCACTTGGATTGGGGGAAATCTTTTCAAATTGGGACTAGATTAGATTTTAAGGAGATGTGTCAAGGAACAGGAATTCTTTGACATCCTCTCCACGTGCCATGATGGGCCCTGTGGGGGTCATTTCGCTACCTAGAGAATAACTTTAAAAGATTTACAAGTTGGCTACTATTGGCCCACTCTCCACCAAGATGCAAGAAGGTATACCAACAGATATGATTACTCCCAAAGGATGGGGAAACCCACATGCAGGAATGAAATTCCTCTACAACCTCAAGTGGCATTAGAGCCATTTAACAAGTGGGGCATGGATTTGATTGGGCCAATTGATCCACCGTCAGGGCAGACAAAGTACATCATTGTGTGCATTGAGTACTTGACAAAATGGGCTGAGGAAAACACTGTGAAAACAAAAACAGAGGAGAACGTGGTTTAGTTATTAAGGGAAAATATTTTCTACAAATTTTGTTATCCAAGGGAGATATTCACTGATTAGGGGGCTCAATTCACATTACATTTGATTGAGAATCCCCTGAGGCAACCTAGGAGCAAAAAAGAGAGAAAAAAATAATAAAGTTCCCTAGGTGAAACCCTCTCTTGAGGCACATAGGGTAGACATGTAGGTTGAATACCTCAAGGCAGCCTATGTCTCAAGAAAAAATAAAAAAACAGAAAAAAAGAGAAAGAACAAGGAAATAAGCTTTATCATGTCTTTTAAATTTCTTTCCATTTTGCAGGATTATACAAAGTGGCAGATTCCATGGCTACAGGGCCAAAATTCTCAAGATTTCTTTCATTCTCCCATCCATCCATTTCCTATCCATCAATTCCACTCATGTGATCACCTCTCTCCACCATCCCATTAGCCTAAAATACAAGTTTCACCTCCTCTCTGGACTGCTACAGGAAGGACTTGTAATTGCTATAGGAAGGTCTTGTGGTGCTACAAGAGGGTTCTGAAAATCTACAAGAGGGAGATCTGAGGAAAAGGATAACGCAACAATGACCTTATGACTTTAAAAATGATGAAGAAGGCTATCCCATTACTATCCATCATCCATCCATCACTTATCCATCTCATTTCTCAAAAAGAAAACACTCAAATCCTCCACTTTGTCTTACCCTTTAAAAAAAACACACACACACACAGAAGCCATCAGGGTGAAAATGTGAAGTTGGGTTACACTTTTTGCCTTTTTTGAGAAACAAATATTATTCTTAGAAGTTTTTTGTTTTTAGAAAAAACTTTGCCAGCTAACTTCTGGATGGGACGTAGACCTAAATCAATAGGTAGCAAGAATAAATCTAGATATGAAGGAATGGTAGGATCTTGCTCCGGACCCTGGACATTCTAGAGTTTGGTATTCTCAATATAAATATATTGTTTATCTTTATTGGCTGATGAAGAATATTGTGGCTAGAGCCTTGGCGACTCCCTCTACTAGACCTTCCAAGATTAAAACAAAACTCTGAGAAATTCACATGGAATTTCAGCTCATTCAATTCCAGATTTAGCAACAAAATGTTTGCCTTAGCCACATAGAGAAGCACATTCAATTCCCCCCTCAGACTGAATTGCTAGGTTCTAGTGCAAAAGACCCAACACCCGTGGACTCGTCCGAAAAGTAGTAGCATGACTGCATAATTTTTCTTTTTAATTTTTGCTATGTATAGATGAATGTTTTGTGGACTTTGATATTTTGTCTCAATTATCTTGTCACAAGAAGAATTAAGGGCAATGAAACCTATATAGCTATGATAGCTAGTCCTAGACTCTTTTGTTTATGGATGGCTTATAATGCAGTAAGGTGCCCAACAGAACTAGTTTCCCAATAGGCGGGTTGAGGCCACCTAACCATATGGATATGGATGTAGAACCTACCTATTTTTTTTTTAAATGAATGAAAAGGCTCTGCCAAGATTACAAAAAAAAGGTTAACTAAGTTTAAATAAGCTATGTTTTCAAATAAAAGCAAAATTAAATTGGGGAAAAATTATCAATTCAAACTTTAATTTTTTTATCTTATTGTTATTATTATTTTAATCAAATAAGAATTTATAGAGAAATGGTAACTTTGAAATATCACATGCCGCAAATCTAGCTAGTTCATCTAGGGAAATGAATTTTTCATGAAACCACTCTCACTAAGATGCTTTAGCCTCCTTTTACAATTTTCCATTTACAATTTTTTTTATTGATGATGATGGTGGTGGTTAACGTCCATTAAGACCAATATGGTCTATTGGACCTTAATAAAGAGAGAGATTAATTGGTATTCATTAACATTGTATTTTTATGATCGAAAAGAAGGAAGAGAGTACCTAGATCATCACAGTTTTGTTGACTTAACAAGTCAAGAAGGTTTCTAGTGCGGCAAAGGTTTTGAAAATTAGAACGAATGTGAGTAAGAGCCAAGCAATCCAAGAGAAATTGATTTTCATCTTCAAACCTCTTAGTATCGCAAAGGTGACTAACTCTTTCGTCCCAAGGTGTTTTGGGAAATAATAAATAAAATTATAATTTAATGTAGGATTTCACAAATTTCTAGTCCTTGATGATGAATGAAGTATCCACGCAAAATATTAGACAAGTAATAAACAAAATTATTAGTTTTATTTAATTATTTATTTTTATTGATTACTTTTTATTTATAAAATGTTTTTTTTCTTCAAATTATATTATGAAAATATTGATATGAATAATAATTTTTAACATAACCCCCACGCCCACCCCCACCCCACCAAAAAACTCATTTTTACAATATAATTTTATTTCAAAAATACAATATGTAAATATTTTGATACTTTATTTTCATTGTATTTCATTATAAAATTAAGAATTTCATTATAAAATTAAAATGTCAAAGATATTTTTTTTTTTAAATACATATCAATAATTTATGAAGAATTTAATTAAAAAGAAACAAATATTAATTTCAATTTTCTAATATAAATTTAAATACTATATTAAAAAATTATTTAATCACTTTCATTTATATATATAATAATTCATTCAATACTTAAAAAAAAAGTAAAAGAAAAATTATCACTATCATTTTATATAAATAATAACTCACTCAGCCCCAAGGGATAGCTCAAATGGTCAAGTTCTCGTTGCTAAGTACCTTGCCAATTGTGAGGTCATGGGGTCAAATCTCCTCGACGCCCTTGGGGTTAGGCCTGTTCAGATAGGCTGACGGGTAGATCCCTTCGGGTGGATCTGCCCCAATATTTCTCGTGGATGTAGTGACCACTCAGTGATCGTGAACCACAGTTTAAAAAAATAATAATAACACACTCAATTTTTACTCAAGGGGAGCTTAATTGGAAATGGCTATATTATGAACTAGCATACTAGCCTAGATCCTTCTTAACCTCGGACCTATCAAGCACCAAGATGGATCAAATCTCTTGAGATACAAACCTCTTTTAAAGTGAAAAGAGATTTGATCCCTCTCGACACTTGATATATCTGTGGTTAAGATGGATCTAGATTGGTTTTTACTTTCGCACATACTATATCTAGGTTGGATACATCTCTCCTTCTCTGTCTCTTCCCTCTTACTCTAATCCCTCTCTCTCACTCTCTCAATCTCTCCCTTGTCACCCTCTCTCTCTCTCCACCTTTATTTTTTTATGTATTTCTTCTTCCCTCTCTCTTTCTCCCCCTCCACCTCCACCTCTCTCTTCCTCCATCTCCCCTTCTCTCTCTCAAGTCCTCTCTCTTTTCCATCCTCTCTCTCCCTTTGTCTCCCGCATCACTCTCTCTCCTCCCCAACACTCTCTCTCTTTGTCATCCAACTATGTCACTATCTCCCTCCCTACTCCTTCTCTCTCTCCCCTTCTCTCCTCTCTCTCTCTCTCTCTCTCTCTCTCTCTCTCTTGTCACCAACTCTCTCTCTCCCCCTCTATCTCTCTATGTATTTGTTATTCTCTCTCTCTCCCCCTCCAACTCCATCTCTCCCTCCCATCCTCTCTCCTTCTCTCTCTCATGTCCTCTATCTCCTCCTTCCTCTCCCTCCCTTTCTCTCCCACATCATTGTGTCTCTTTCCCCCATCTCTCTCTCTCCACCCTCCAACTCTCTCACCATCTCCCTCCCTCTCTCCTTTTCTTTCTCCCCCTCTCTCCTACCTCCATCTCTATCTCCCTCTCTCACTTCCCTTTCTTTACCTCTCTCTCCTCTCCTCTCTCACTCTATCTCTATTTCTCCCTTGTATCTCCCTCTATCTCTCTCTCTCTATTCCTTTCATCTCCCCGCTCTCTCTCCCCCTCCAACTCCATCTCTCTCTCCCCCCTGTCTCTCCTCTCACTCCCCTCCTCTCTCTACCTCTCTCTTACACCTCCCTCTCTCTCCTCCTTTTCACTCTCTCTCTCTCTCCACCCTCCAGCTCTATCACTATCTCCATCCCTTTCTCCTTCGCTCTACCCTTCTCTCTCTTTAGGATCCATCTTACTCTCTCTCTCCACCCCCCTCCATCCATATGATGGAGAATTTTCACTTTATGTAAACAATACTATATATAATGTCTAAAATATTTTACATTTTAATTTTTTATTGTGAAATGAGTTATGTTTTTTGTCATGTGGTATTGATAAGCCATGTTATTGACCCATGGTATTGTAACAAAACCTACTTACAAGTTAATAATACTCATGGTAAAGTGGGGGTGAATACCCATGGTTACCAAACTTGTTATATTTCAAGTTATGGGGAGGTCCAAGATTACATAGCTTTATTAGCTTGGATCTGGAAGGTCCTTCAATATCTACGACTTTAAGGCAAGTTATAAAGTTATTAGCATATATCCTAGTGGAGCATGAGCATATTTTTGAGGCAGTTGGACAATTTTATGCTTCTTATAAAGCCAAGCATGGTATAGATGGCCCAATTCCTGTATTGCTTGCTGAAGATGAAACAGTTGTGAAAAAATATGTTAGGTGGGTAGAAAAAAAGTGATACACTGGTGGGGTTTTGTGGTATGAAAGAAGAACATCAATGCCAATCACATTTATTGTTGAGAGTTGGTGACGGAGTTTTAGGCTATGAGATTATAACAAATTATTTTAAGAACAATGTTATTGGCCATTATGCACGCGTTATTATTGTAAACCCTTTACATGAAAAGCTTCCTCGTTTGGTTGTGGTTGTTCATCCAACATGCAATAGGTTCAATGAAAATTTTGTTTATCAACAATTGGAAAAGTTAGAAGCTATGTGGAAGAAACATGTGGAAAATAATTTGGGACCTATTTTTGGTCATTCCTTGGATGGGGATAGCAGAAGAAGACAACTTATGTTGAAGGATTATTCTTCAACATCAAGTCTTCGATATCAAATTGTTTGGGAAGGGTGGAGGCTAACTGGGTTGTACAATGGTTGCAATGTAACAAGATTGCATGACCAAGATTACATCCACAACGGAAAAAATCTAGTGAATCCTTTGTTTAGCGGTAGATGAGAATTGGTTTTAGGAAATGATTATATAAGTTTTGGTCATGTCAGAATGGTTTATCACACTTTTAAAGTGGATGATCACAAGCTTAAGGGTGAAGATATAGAGAGGATGGATCGAAAAAAATTGGGATCCACACAACGCATTTCTTCAAAGCATGTTCAAAGGTGTTTGAAAGAGTTGAGAATTACACCAAGTGGAAAGTTAGAGAGGACACTAGCTACAGATACTTATCTAATGATTGTTATTGACTATATTGACATCTTTATGTCTCATAGTTTGAGCCTTTGGGGAAGGGTGTGAAATGCTTCATGAGTTCATCATTTCTTCACATTATGGTTATTGTGGGTACATAAACAATATCATACTAATGTCAACATAAATTTCATCAGTAGAGAAGCATATCAAGATGTGAAAATTTCTTGCCATTTTGCAGTTTTGTTGATGAGATTGTTTCAAGATCATTAGTCTAACTTTTCATGTGTTTTGCACTTGACTGGGTCAAATGTATGTGAGAACTTCTTTAGTAAATTTGGTGGGATGATTGCAGTGGAGAGGGCCTATGATTTCACTAACTTGCTTCATGTTGTTGGAACCCTTAATAGAGTTTCTAAAGAAGGATCAAATCCCCAAGGGTTTCATTTTAATAAATCTCATAAGAAGCAAGAAAGAATTTGGAATAGATTGCACCAAGAAACAATACAAAACATTGATATATTATCGCAATATGATTCACTATCCACAGACGCTAAAATTGTAGAAACCCTTAAGATTGGATTGAAGGATGCACAAGACATTTTATCAACTCTTGGAATGCGGCCAGAAAATTACACTCAATCTTCTCGGTGGGTTAAACCATGGATAGAGGATCAAAATTTTCCAACATTCCAAATTGTGGATGAAGTAGTTGATGCTTCTCCACCGAGTTGTTCCAACTCTATATTCCAATCTTCATCATCATTGGTACACAATGAAAGTGAATTGCAAATAATGGAAAGTGAGTGGAGACACGAGTTGGATGAAAGTTTAGATTCCATTGATGAAAATGGAAGCAAAACAATAAAGCCAGTGGTGGATCTTGATGGTAAGGATATGTTTAAAGCATGTTTGGTTAGTCATTTGAATGGAAATACGACATTATCCAAAGGTAGGTTGACAAAAGTGAGATATGTGGTCTACTTTAGGCAAGATGGGAAGGCTCCACAAAAGGGTGTTTCAATTGGCTTTGGAATTGGATTAGATTGTCGAGTGTTGTTTGAAATCAACTCAATTCCCCCACTGAACGTACTGCAAGACAAGGTGTTCCTCAAAGTATAAAACAAGGTGCTTCTTGTGGAACGTGGTACATTGGAAGGGTTCAAAGAATAAGGAAGAAGGATGGTAATAGGGTGTTTGATTACCATAATGACATTGACCTTTTGGATAGATTAGAAGTCATCGAGCTTCAATTATGTTGGTATAGTAGAATAAAGGGGCAACACATGTATAAGTATGATTTGATAGATCATGCTTTTGTACAACTTGAATATGTTATAGAAATCACAAACTTACCATACAATGCTAGGAATGATACATACAAATTAGAAGAATGTGATTACAAAGTTTTTTCAAATTTTGTGGAAAAATTGAACAAGGTAGATTTTCAAAACATTCTACTTTCTCTTTCCTTATGTATTTCCATATGTTGGGTCATTTATAAATAAGTATTGGTTGCATTTTTGTTGATTTTTTCGTATGAATCTCATGTTAATTTTGTACTTTTTGGTTTTAGGTCTAGTGAATAGTTCAAATGGTGAATGTTTGGGATAACTCAACATTTTTTTGCTACCTTCTTTTTGGTGTAAGTTTCTTTCACTAGCCATTCATCCTTTTGTAGTTGTGTTTCATTCAAATGTTAATTTGGTCCTTCTGAAGTTGGTCCACTTAATCATGAAAAATAAGAAGAGGTGGTTCCTTTTTCATGAATATCTTTTGTGGATAAGTATGTGGTTCTTCTCACTAATGTTAACATTTTCCTTGAATTTTTAGATTAATGGTTCGCTTGCTAGAAAGGATATCAAGGATCTAATGGCACGAGCTTCAGTCATGATGGTTTCTACTCACTCAAGTCAATAGATTTACACTAGAGAACGTCTAGCACATGAAGTGCATTTTATTTTGAATGTTTATGTGATAGTTGACTTTCCTATTTTTTAAATTGGACATATAAATCAGAGTCTATAGTTCAAATGAGCCATCAAAGTATTTTTGGAAGTATTTATGTTTTGGCCATATGCATGGGGTCAACAACAGTTAAATTGCACCTGGTTATTATTTTCAATTGAGTCCTCAATCATATTTTGGCATTTCCTTTCAGTGCTTTCACTAAATGGCATTAAAATTAATTATTATCTGTAAATGCTTTTGGACATGTGATGGCAGTTTGTTTTTAATTATTTGCAACTTTATTGAGATATGTGCTACTGGTAGATTGTTTGGGTCATCGCACTTTTCTTTCTTATTTTTGCCTACATTGATATATATGTGTTTGATGGGCCTTGCAATGTGTGTGTATGATCCAAGGGATATTTTAAGGTGAATGGTATCTAATTTTTTGCAACTTTTGGATTGACAAGAATTTGATAGGGTGAATGGTATGCAAATTTTAACTGATTTTATTTTTCCAAAGAAAGAATGCATACGTTTCTATTTCATGGTTTAGAAAAGGAAAATACATAGAAAAGTGCTTATAGCATGACATATCACCTCTAAAAAGGAAAATAAGGCCACTTTTCACAAACTTTCATACAGAATATACCTATGATCTCTCCCGAGAACACAACTAGAAGAACAAAATATGTGTTGTTGAACGGGGCAGGTTGCCAATGGGAGGTGATGTAGAGCTAGTTCTTAGTTTTCTGTTACTTATTGGTCTCTCCATTATCCCAGAATCTCCAAGATGGCTAGTAAGATCTTAGAATTCTTGAATTTATGTTTAAGGTCAGGATTATGCTTAGTTATGGCTTCCTTATCAGTTTTGGAGGGGTTTGACTATTCAATAGTTACTGAATGCTTTATGCTTGTCTTTTCAACAAACCAAAATTGGAATCGAATATAGAGCAGTGAAGCCCAACAGGCCCATGGCTACCAAAGGTATTCTACAGTCTTCTGTTGTCTAAACCCCATACTAGAACCTAATATCAACAAATATGTAGTACATCTTTATTAGTGTTTATATGAATATCAATGGCTCTATATGACTAGTTTAAAATAGAGATCAATTTGATAGAGGTTATATGCATGCTCTGTGATGTAGTGGTGACGCGAGCCGAAATGAGGCCTAGAAGAGTTTTATCAGACATTGGGAACCTAGGGTGCCATGCTTCAAAACCCAATGGGGGTGATGAGATCAAGCTAGAGTAAGTAGGATTTTTCAATCCTAGAACATATGTACTTTTTTTTTAATTTTCAAAACCCTTATGTAGTACTCATGTTTCATCAGCACATAGTGGAAACTTCAATTTTATAAAGAAGTTTTGATTGTGAGCTTAGCCTCTCTAGTCAAGCATTTTTCTCTAGCCATATGATTATTCAAGCATTTTAAACCCTCTTCTAGCGAGGGTTGATGAAGAAAAATGTTGTATGTGACACTTTGGGTGTGTAATTCTATTTCCACAGGAAATCTAGGAAGCAGAATTAGGTTGTTGATAAGTAAATGCCAAGGTAGATTCAGATTCCCAATATGATGCTATGGTCTTTTGCAGATATTTTGGGGTTTTTACCAATTAGATTTAACAATTAGAATTTGGTGTAGGAGATTTGGTGTCGATGTCAAGAATACGAGTGCTACAAGAAATTCATCGTCCATGGTATGTACATCATCCATGGTTGTATAAATTGTGTGTGATTAAACAACTATCTGATTTATTTATCATATATCAATCCCCAGATGTTAGTATGCAACATGGTTAATGATATGAATTCACTACTATTAGGCTTTATACGTTGGCCTCTGTTTCAAATTGGTAACTGCGTGTGGATATATTGAGGTCAATAACAGGGTTCTTTGCTTGCCTGTTTAGTTGGGATGGTTTACATGTATTTATTTTACTTCCGTTGGTTTAGTTTTGTTGCCATTTAGCCAATAGGGTCATAGAGGAAGAAATATTAAAAGGGAAGCATTAGATCAAATTTTGTTTCAAAATTCAAGAATGTAGCAGGCTCAGGAAAAGCATCGGGGATTTCAAATGTTGGACCCTTACACACACGTGAATCAATTTTAGGCAAACTGCCCAGGGTTTCGAATTTTGAGGTCTCAAGTAATGATCCATTGAGTTCAAGGATACAATGCAGGCCTTCTACTATTGTCTCCCTGGTAAAAACATTTCAGCTTCAAGGAGGTCTTCTACTACTGGCCTCTCAAGTAAACACGCTTCATCTTTAGGGAGGCCTTCTACTATTGGCCTCTCTAGCAAATGTACTTCAGCTTCAAGGAGACCACCAAGGCCTTCAAATGTTTACATCTCAGGCAAAGCTACTTCAAATGCATCCAAGTCTAGGTTCTGCCCACTTGTAGCTAAAGGTGTCTCAAGAAGAATGCCAATGACTGATGCATAAAAAAGGAAGACAAGGCTTCCACGAGCTTTTAAATCAACACTGACTGACAGAAGTGAAGTTAGGCGCATTTTGGTCCACTGCTCTTATTTTAGCATGTGCAGATGGTACCTTTTATTCACAAAGTTTTACTTTGTTCTTTTGCAAAAGCAAGTGAAGGGTTTATCTAATCCATAGCTCCAGTTGCCATCCAATGGTTTCAATTAAACAACTTGTATCTAGATCCATTGAGCGGGATGTCATGGAAGAGGAAGGGACTTGCCCAACATTGGCAAAGCAGATAATGAAAATCAACTTGTTGTAGTTGAATATGTTCAAGACATTTACCATTTCTATTGGTATACAAAGGTACGTCCCTTTTGTCATGGGAGCCTTGCAAATTGTTTTTGTTCTATTCAAAATAACAACATCTTGTCTTGGAAGAATACACTTCATTAAACAATTTAATTAGACCTCATAAAATGACTATGCCCAAATTAACAGCATCTCCATCTTATCAAACCTTTTAATCTTAGAGCCCTTCATCTTGAGCCCTCAAGAAAAATCTCCCTCTTACTTTGATAAATGAGAGGGTTATCATTTGTAGGACATCAATAGCTAAATCATATCTCCCTCATACGCAAATTGCATTCATAGGTTTGTCTTCAACCTGCTATTAATCCAAAGATTTTATAGTAGAGCCTTGCTATGTTTAATTTCTTGAGCTTCTCGTATGGGCTTCAAGGAAGCTCCAGACCAAAGAGGAACTTTCTGAAGAATCGACAAGGTTCTTCTTTAATAATAAGATATCTTTCTTGAGATGATTTCAACAAACACCATTCTTTTCCTAGCCGATCTTCAAGAATAAAAGCTTCAAAAGATGCACTTGATGGGTTTACAACTTGATTGTGAACAATCTTTGTGGAGTATCAAAGAAGGTATGTTTTGATGGTTATTTTAGTATCTTTTCATTAGGACTTATAAGACTTTTTGCATTAGAAACTTAGACAATAATAAAAAATTATAACGAAACATGTGAGATTAATAGAGAACATTGATAATTGTCATTCCTATGTGTAGGAGGGAGGAAAAACGGAAAGTGGCCATCCTAAAGAAAAAGACAAAGATGAATTAACTGTTGTCCCTTCGACAGGAGACCACGTGCAAAACAGATCAAAATGGACCAACCCAGGAACGGAAGCGGAGATACCAACTCGGCGTAGAAAATGAAAGAAGTGACTCAGGATTAATGATTCTGCAAATCCCTCAGGATCTTAGATCCTAAGGGATCGTTGTTTTATCTATTTTTGCATCTAGATATCTCCGTCATCATCCTTATATAAGGGATAGCGTTGTTGGCTAGAGGGGGATGACTTTATGTAATTTCTTTTAAGAAAGAGAAAGATTATGATCGTTATGTTCTGTTAAAGACTTGAGTTACTGTAATTTTACTTCATGCATTAATACAGACTTGGTTACTCTTTTATCTTTGAGCCTGGATCAATCTTAAGTAGTGTACCCCTGGAGGCTAAGGGCCTGGCCTTGGAGGACACTTTTTCTTGTACCATTACGCGTGGTTTCTGTATGGTTTGTTTATTGACGTGATCTGGTAATCTGTTGTGTTTTATAACATTTACGTTACAAGCTCTGTTTTGTTTAACTCATTTAATGTCCCTGCAAATAAAAGTGTTGTATTGACACTGCATCCTGTTTTTGAGAGGAATTCAGATTTTCCATAGTGTTCATCTTTACATTGGTCGACGTTTCGAGTCTAGACCAAGACTCATCATCAGGACTGCATCAGGTTACCAATTCTTTAAGTGTTAGTATAATATGGTTAACCTCTACAGGATATTGTCATTCCATTATAGAGTTGTATGAGATTGTGCCTTAGCATTACAACATTTATCTTGAAGGTTCTGATTTCACATGATTATTGAATCCTTGAATGTTACTGTTTTCGTCTTGAGATGCAATCGTATGCTTCTATTTAGAGCGATAACAAAGTCAGATTAAGCACGTTGTGTTTATATGGTTTTTAGTGTTGTTCCATCTTGGATCCATAGGTAGTGTTGTTCCATAGTATGTGTACATCTTTAAGAGCGAAGGATTGATGTTTGGATTGGTGTGATTGAATAGAGTTACAGCTTGATGAACTTGGTTACCGCTTATTTCTGAATTGTTGTTTCATTTCAATTGATGTTCTATAATTGTTGTTCCATTTATGAATTGCTGTTCCATTTCTGAATTGTTGTTCCATTTCTGAATTGTTGTTCTATTTCTGAATTGTTGTTCCATTTCTGATTTGTTGTTCTATTTCATTGCCATTTTCTTTACTTGCCGTTTCATTTCTTATTTATTAAGGACGATCTCAGGCTGTAGTGAGCATCAGCATCTGCTACCTGGCTTCCAGACCCCTGATCTGTTCTCATCAGTTTCTAAAGGGATGAGTTATTGCTATCGAACCCTTGACTGATGTGTTGTTTTATTTCATTGCTATTTTCTTTACTTGTTGTTTCATTTCTTATTTATTAAGGACAATCTCAGGCTGTAGTGAGCACCAGCATCTGCTACCTGGCTCCCAAACCTCTGATCTGTTCTCATCAGTTATGAAAAGGATGGGTTATTGCTACTGAACCCTTGAATGATGCATTGCTTTGTGTGATTTAGCCTTTTGAAGTAGTTAAGTTGTAGACACGCATTAATTTACTCTTGTAGTTTTAAACAGCTGTACTACGAGCATTAGTCTGACAAATGTTAAGCCTCAGACTGAGACACTCTTTGAAATAGTAAGACGTTCCCGGATTGAAATATTAATGTGAGGTAACTAGAGGTGAAAGAGACCATTTTTATAGCTCTACATTTTGGCGCCGTTGCCGGGGAAAGAGTGTAGCCATTTGTTCTTTTTTCAGGGTAGTGTACGAACCTGCTAGGGAAGAATTGGGTTTTGAAAACGGAAGGTAAGAACCTACGTATGGAGCATGTAAAAGCCCTGCTCCTTTTCCCGCTTTCCTGCAGATTTGCTGCTATCTGCTTAAGAAGGATTTAGTAGTTAAATTGAGTGCATGACTAAGCAGAAAAAGACAGAGAAAAATTCCAAACCTTTGCCAAAGCCAGATAAAGCTAAGGGGCCGGTGACCCTTGGTCAATCAACCTTCATAGATGAAATCTATAAGAAAGCCGAATCTCAGCCTTCAGTAGGACCCAGGAAAGTTATTTCCAAACAACCTACTAGCTCCCTTCAGGCCACAGGTTCACCATCTGTAGCCTTTGCTGAGGTGCATAGTCAAAGTGACGAACAAGACTTTCACGAAATTGAAAATTCTATTCCAGAACTATTGTAAGAAGGGAATTTCAGTAATCTTTGTGAAGGTGAAGGGGAAACAGGGGAGACTGAGGAACTAATATCTCCTCCCAGGATAACTCAGCCATTGAATAGCCCAGACAAAGGGAGTGCAGCAAAAATTATTATTGAAGGGACCCAATCCCCTCAGATAAAAATCCCAGATAGAGGAAGTGCTATTAAAACTGTTCCTGTCAAAGCCATTCCCTCTCAACCTAGGAATACCCTCTTAGATATTCCGGAAGGTTATTGGCACATATTTGACCCAATGGCTCAAAATCCGCCAAACACCCAAACCTCTACATTACAATACCCCATAGTGGATTCCGCAGCAAATTCCCCCATGAAAGCAATCCCCCTTCAACATATCCCTACATTTCATGGGCTTACATCGGAGGACCCGGATGCATTTTTATTTGAATTTGATGTATTGTGCAGGGGATATGATTACACCACTGACCCTCAGAAACTAAAACTATTTCCCTCTACCCTGAAAGGGGCTGCTTTAAGATGGTTTATGGGATTAGGTGGTGGGGTTATAAATAACTGGGAACAAATGAAAGAATCCTTTTTAAAAAAATATCAAGACTATTGCAGGTCTAGAGAACTAAAAGATGAAATATTCCAGATGATAGCTAGACCAAACAAAACATTAGAAGAGTATGTGGAACGTTTCTAGTGTAATCTACAAAGATATCCCTATGCATCACTACATTTGCTTGATAACGTGTTGAAAACAGCATTAATAAGGGGCATGAAAGAGCAATGGATCGAAACATTAAACATTATGGGGAAAGGGGATATTTATCAAGAAAGTTTTGCCGACATAATTGATTTATGCATCAGAAGTTCGAGAGGCAGTACACGAATCAAACCAGTGGAACATGATCAATTTGCAAGAGAAAACAAAATCCCATTAGAAGGAGTAACGCGTGTGGAAATTGGAAAGTTTTTTGAAAATTTTAAAACTGATATACTAGGAACATTGACTACACAATTGGACGTTTTGCAAGCCAAGCAAAAGCAAATGGAGGCAGAACAGAATTTGGCAATCTTCTGCCCCAGATGCAGGAAGAAGCATAGCCATAAGGAGTGTCCACTAGATATAGTCCAGACATGCGCCATCTGTACAAGGGATCACTCTACAGAAAGTTGTCCCTCATTACCTGGACTGAAAGAGGTATATAAGGATATAGAAGAAGAACCAGAAGCAGTATATTTACTCAACCAGTGCCGCCAGTGGCAGTCGCGACAAACTGGTATGTTTTCAGACCCAGCTTCTCCTTTTCAGTATCCGCAGTATAATACTCAACAATATAATACATGGAAAAGTCAGTTTCAGCCCCCATTTCCAAACTGGTCACATAGTCATATACTTCTGCAAATCCGTGGATAAATCAGACAAGCCAATCTGGTTGGTTGAATCCTCCTTATCCCCCACCATACCGGCAAAGCAACCCATACCCACCACAATGGACTCCACCTACTTCACAAAGCTCAGCCTAGCAAACTAACTGGCAGAGACCAACACAGTAGCAAGTAGGAAATATTCCTCTCCCTCAACCTTCATTGCCAGCTTTACAGCAAAATCCCCAATCTAATCTGAGACCTCAACTCCCAGCCCAGCCCAATCCCAATCCAAATAACAAACCGGTCCAAGCTCTCCAAATTTTAGAAACACCAGAAGAAGTACCCGATTTGAGGGAGTGCAATGATTTTCAGCTAAGATCTGGGCGTATTATTCAAACTAAGGGAAATAAAACAGTTCAGATTGAAGACCAGTTACCTAGAGAACATCTGTCATAAGAGGAGGATGTGAATAGACAACAAACTCATAATCAAGAAACCACATCCTCTCCCCTGTTCCCAGAATGATTAGTCATACCTCGACCTATACAACAACTTAATTTTGACATTCTGGGAGAATTACAAAATTTGTAGATAAAAATTCCATTCCTCCAAGCCATTCAAGACATCCTGATATACGCAAAAACTATTAAAGAATTGTGCATAAAAATACCAAGGAGGAATATAATAAACAATCCAAGAGTTCAAGTAGTCGGCACTTTATCTGACCTATTATCAGGAAAAGAAACACCCATTAAGTATGAAGACCCAGGAAACCCAATAGTTACTCTTCAAATTTATGGTCAAACCCTGCCCAATGCCTTAGTTGATCTTGGAGCTGGAATCAATATATTGACAATCGCTACTTGCCAAAATCTAGGCATTACATCTGCAGAACCCACCTCCACTTTGTTAGAGTTGGCTGATCGATCTGTGGTTAGGCCGGAAGGCATACTACATGATGTCATGGTCTCGGTTGACTCCTGGGAATACCTAACCGATTTTCTGATAATAAATCCTAAAACCCGACTTGATGGACATCCATTGATCTTAGGAAGACCTTGGCTCGCTACTGTTGATGCCTATATCGGCTGTCGGCAAGGGAACATGATCATAACCAAGGGGGCGGATATCAAGAATTTAGTACTATATCCCCCAGCGTAGCCAAGCATCACAATAGTTAAAACTAATAGGCATCCTGTATTATATCTTACTGATAACATTAGATCTCCATTAACTATACAAGAAGCACTTGAGTTCAAATACCAAACAGAAGATGATGCCATCAGTAATTTCATTAGTCAAACTAAACTCACATCTCGTACCCAGTGTCATATGATAAAAGTAACATTTGATAACGAAGTAGAAGAGGAACCTCTGAAAGATACACATGATCACACAATCCCTGTCACTTTTGTTGCACATAGTAAAATTGTGGAAATTGAACCTGGAAAAACCTTAAACATTAACGCCAACCTCACACCCGAACAAGAAACAAAGCTCATCCATATCTTAAGGAAATATAAAGAAGCATTTGCATGGGATTACCCTGACATGAAAGTAATTGATCCCCAATTATGTACACACTGCATTTACATAGAAAATGATGCAAGACCCGTTAGGTAGCCTCAGAGAAGACTAAATACTCATCTAAAAGAAGTAGTAAAAGCCGAGCTTCAAAAACTTTTAGATGTTAATTTCATCTACCCTATCTCTGATAGTAAATGTGTCTCCCCGCTTGTGGTGGTACGGAAAAAGAATGGGAAGTGGAGAATCTGCGTGGACTACAGGGAGCTAAATAAAACAACGCAAAAAGATCACTTTCCTCTCCCATTCATTGACCAAGTATTAGACACATTGGCAGGGAAGAAATTCTTTTCTTTCCTTGATGGCTTCAGTGGGTATAACCAAATACAGATTTTCCCTGAAGATCAGGACAAAACTACTTTTACTTGTCCTTGGGGAACATTCGCCTACCGAGTTTTACCTTTTGGCTTATGCAATGCCCCTGCCACATTCCAAAGGGCTATCCTTAGCATTTTTGCAGATCTAATAAATGAAGGACTAGAAGTATATATTGATGACTTTACTCCAAATGGAGATGAGTTTGATCCAGCATTGAACACACTAGAAAAAGTCCTACAACGTTGCATAGCTACCAGGCTTTGTTTAAGCCATGAAAAATGTTATATGATGATGACGGAAGGACTTATTTTAGGACACTATATTTCAGCAGCTGGCATTCAAGTAGACACAACCAAAATCCAAATATTTTTTCTTATTCCTACTCCTACTACTCAAACAGAGGTACGTAGCTTTCTTGGATTCTCTAGTTATTACAGAAGGTTTATAGAACATTATTCACATATTGTTGCAACCTTGTATGCACTAACTGGTAACGTCGATTTTCTTTGGACAGATAAATGTGAACGTGCCTTCAAGGATCTGAAGAAGCTTGTATCTATGGCCCCAGTCCTTTGAGGACCGAATTGGGATTTTCGATTCCAGATATCATCTGATGCCTCAGACACAGCCATTGGAGCGGTCCTTGGACAGGAGGAGGATAGAAAACCATATGCAATTTATTACATTAGCAAAAATCTATCCCCTGCTGAATTAAACTATACTGTCACTGAAAAAGAATTTCTAGCTGTTATACATGCTGTCAATAAATTCAGACATTACATTACTGGATATCTCGTTATCTTGTACACAGATCATTCTGCTATAAAATATTTAGCAAACAAGCCTATCACAAATGGCAGAATAACTAGATGGCTGATTTTATTGCAGGAATTTGATATTATAATCAAGGATTGACCCGGGAAAGAAAACCCGGTAGTTGATTTCCTCTCAAGAATTCCAAAACCAATTGATGCAGTAGTAGTTGAAGACCAATTTCCAGATGAGCATCTCTTTTTCGTTGTTGTTCAAACACCCTGGTATGCTGACGTTGACAATTACCTACCAGTAGGTAAGTTACTAAAGCATCTAAGCCCTAATGAGCAAAAACAGATTGTTCAGCGAAGTACCAGATTTTCCTGGATTGGAGGCTATTTGTTTCACACAGGGGCAGACATGCAAATCAAGAGATGCGTTTGACATGATGAAATTTTCGATATATTGAAAGCCTGCCATCACCAACCATGTGGTGGAAATTTTGTTGATCGCAGGACTGCACATAGAGTATTACACACAGGGTATTATTGGCCCACAATTTTCAAAGATGCAAAGAAATTTGTCCAAGCATGTGACAGTTGCCAGAGAACGGGACGCCCTAGTCAGTCGGATGAGATGCCTTTGAAACCACAGCTAGTCATCGAACCATTTGAGTGATGGGCTCTTGATTTCGTGGCATCAATCAACCCACAATCAAACCAGAAAACATACATTTTGGTGGCAACAGAATACGTCACCAAGTGGGTTGAAGCAGAGGCATTGCCTAGAGCTACAGAAGAATCTGTTATACACTTCCTGCTCCATCTATTTGCACGCTATGGCCTCCCTAGAGAGATAATTACAGATGGAGGGCCACAGTTTGCTGGGAACATAATAGCTGCAACACTCAACAACTATCATGTCCAGCATAAAATTACCACCCCATATCACCCACAGGCAAATGGGCAAGTAGAAAGCAGCAATAAGATAATAGAAACAATTTTAACAAAAACAGTTGCATCACATAGACGCAATTGGGCTGCCAGACTACCTGAAGCAATGTGGGCTTATAGAACAACATGAAGAAGCGCCAATGGTTACTCGCCTTACCAGCTAATGTTCGGAAAAAAACCTATTTTCCCTATAGAATTTGAAATCTAGACATTACGAACAACACAAGAAGTTGGTTTAGACCTAACTGAGGCACAGACTAATCGACTACAACAGATCAATGAGCTGGATGAAATTAGGCTCTTTGCACTTCAACACACTACCCTGATACAACAACAGAGAGCTAAATGGCATGATGCTCTCATTAAAAATAAAGTATTCCACGAAGGAAACTGGGCTCTTTTATATGACTCCAGGTTTCAGGACTTCCCCGGGAAACTCCAGACTCGTTGGTTGGGACCATATGAAATCCAGAAAGTACATGACAATGGTACACTTACCTTGATTACTATTGATGGTTTTGGATATACTTTTAAGGCAAATGGCCATCGAGTCCGTCTCTATCGCAAACCACTTACTCAGGAGTCCTTCTGCCAACAGCTACGCCAAGATTCAAATATGGAGATCTTAGGGGAGGAAGACAAATATTCCTCACTTGTAACTCACTAAGAAATTTACTTTTCCTTACAATTTGTACATAAATTCTTGAATTATTTTTTGTACATATCATTGCAATAGGTTTTGTTACTTCTACTGTTCCTTTTTTCAAAAGGAATAACACTTTTGCTTGTTGTTGTTCCTTTTCTAAAAGGAACAACACTTTGTGTTTTCGTTGTTCCTTTTCGAAAAGGGACAACACTTTTGCGTTTTTTTGTTCCTTTTCCAAAAGGGACAACACTTTGGATTTCTGTTGTTCCTTTTCTAAAAGGGACACCACTTTAGCTTTCTGTTGTTCCCTTTCTAAAGGAACGACACTTGCGTGTTTTTGTTGTTCCTTTTCCAAAAGGAACAACACTTGCATGTTTTTGTTGTTCCTTTTTCAAAAGGAACAACACTTGTGATTTTTGTTGTTCCTTTTCCAAAATGGACAACACTTTTTCTTTCTGCTATTCCTTTTCCAAAAGAATGACACTTGTATGTTTTTGTTGTTCTTTTTCCAAAAGGAACAATACCTTTGAGTTTTTGATGTTCCTTTTCCAAAAGGAACAACACTTTTTGGTTTCTGCTGTTCCTTTTTCAAAGGAACGACATTTGTTTGATTTTGTTGTTCCTTTTCCAAAAGGGATAGCACTTTTGCTTTTTGCTGTTCCTTTTCCAAAACGAACAGCACTTGTGATTTTTGTTGTTCCTTTTCCAAAAGGGACAAAACTTTTGCTTTCTGTTGTTCCTTTTCCAAAAGGGATAGCACTTTTGCTTTCTGTTGTTTCTTTTCCAAAGAAACGACACTTGTATGTTTTTGTTGTTCCTTTTCCAAAAGGAACAACACTTTTGATTTTTGTTGTTCATTTTCCCAAAGGAACAACACTGTTTTATTTCTGTTGTTCCTTTTTCCAAGGAACGACACTTGTTTGATTTTGCTGTTCCTTTTCTAAAGGAACAACGCTTTTGTTTCTGTTGTTCCTTTTTCAAAAAGGAATAACATTGTTGATTTATGTTGTTCCTTTCTCCAAACGGACAGCATTTGTGAACTGTTGTTGTGCCCTTCCTCGAAAGGAATAATACTTATATGATTTTTCCCTCCTTGTAAAACAACTTGTTCCTTTTTCTATTCTAAATTGAAGATCCTTATTGCTAATGTTCTTTCAAGTCTTTCTGAATACGGATATGCACTTATTAATGGGAACAAAAACACAGCATACGGAAATCAGTCAATCATAAATCGTTATCTTTATAAGAAACTGCTCTGAATTGGTGAAAGGACACAAGGAAAGACATGCTTATTCATCATCTTTTGTTGCCATTATTCTACTAATTCCGTTCTGATTGGTTATCTGTATCATGATGGTCCCTTTTTAATCCTCTTTGATTATCATTCAATAATAAGAGCAAAGGATCTATACCTTTCTATTGGGATATTAAGACTTCTTCCACCATTCCTACTCTTAAGGAGTGTTTAATCACCCTTTGTGTATAAACAGGAAAGGCTCTTTATGAAAAACAAGAAAAAAAAGAGAAGGAAGCAAAACATGGTTTCTAAATTGTCAAATTGCAGGATAGGAAGTCTCATTACGAGCTGGCCTACCATGATCATTAGGACAGAAGCAAAGTGGCATTTCCACTATGGCCACCACACTTGGGAAATGGTCCAAAAGGTATATCAAACAAACAACCCTTGGAAAGGAGGTCTCATCACGAGCCGACCTACCCACTATTCGCTCTTCCCTCGTGAATGGAATTATGACTAACTGGTCACCAAGCCAGCATAATGGTCTGCATTTTGACATTACACAATGTTTCCTGGCATACACAAAGGACTATGATTCTAGGGGTGAAACAAACAACTCTGCTAAGGTTATGGAAACCTGTCGGCAGCAGAGCACTGTTAATGGTATTGAAGTCGCATTTTTACACCAATAGGTAAGAAGATTGCATCGTCTTGTTTCTTATGCCGAGGTAATTAATTATATAATATTACCCAACCATATAACGCATGACTATATATTATCGCCAATCATTACAGAACTAGTGACAATGACCGCATGAGACTCTCTATTTACAGCAAATGTCTTATCCCAGAACTTCCATCAAATCACCGCAGTCTCTTATGTATTAAAGCGATGTAACTTTATACCTCGATTTCAGTAATAGGCTATTTTTGTAAGCATGACATATTGCCATACGTTGTTCCTTAAAGACCTTGTGGCAGAACAGGTAATGCTCCTTTATTTGATAGCTGGGACAGCCTATCACATTGCGGGGGGGAGGGTAACCTCATCATTCCCCAGAGCACGTATCAGCCCGTCATTTGAGAAATTGTGTACTCGGGCACAACACGGCTCAATGATATTATCTTTTTCTATTTTTGTTTTCTTCTGCATGAGTTGTTGTTCAAAGTCATTTTCACTGCATACGCTGTAGCATTAGAATTTGAACGAGTGATACGCCATCAACTTCTCTTTTCAACAAACAACTGTCATTCCTTTGAGAATTTGTAGTGAAACTATGGGAGGAAGGTTAGTTCGCAGAGAACCGCAAGTGTTAACTGTTTCGGCTGCAGCCTGGAAAATCCTGAAAAAAGCAGGATGGCTGACCTATCTCAACCGCCTAAAGGAGTCAAATGAAACAGTGGCGATTGATTTTTTACAGAATTTGCAGGAAGACTACTCCACAGTAAGAGGAAGACGAATAGCAGTCACTGATGACATAATAGCAGAAGTCTCGGGACTGCCAGCCATTGGACCAGTATGGATGATAAAGAAGGAAAGGCTACAGAAGATTTTAGAAATCTTTCAGGACGAGGGCTAGAGCTTGACAATTCGAGGAAAGGGGGTGCTTCTAGCAACGCTAGGAGAGCCATAGGCAGAATTAGAAAAAATCATGTAGAGCTACATCACCTGTGAAGGCAGAAAAGATGTGGTAAGACCATGAAATCTTAAACTCCTAGCTGTTTTAAAACAAAAATGTTATGTGAATTTACCTGCATTGTTGAATTCACTACTTCATGACGTTGCACGAAGCAAGAAAAGAGCACAGCACGTAGATTCAGTCGTCAACCACCATGGATTAATTCGGTTGATAGTTAACTATAGTCTCACCCAGCAGCAGAGCAGCTGGGAAGAACTAATTACAATCATCAATGAGGGTTGGCCACATCCGAACGTCTGAAAAAACGAAAACAAGTCACTAGCACACCCCAATGTTCAGAAAAGGGAAGCAGGACACTTGCACAATAGAGCAACCTGAAAAACGAAAGAAATCTTGTTACACTGAAATTTGTCACCATGACTATCTGCAGTTAATATGGCTCCATCAATAGCCATATTATCCTCCTTGTCAAGCCTCATACCTCTACTCTTCATGTCAAACTTCAAAAACAGAGAAAGTCACTTAAAAACATGTTTATCTCTGGGTACGCAGGTTCTCTCTACCTTGCCTGCGTGTACGCACTCCAAACACACTGTACCTGCGTACTTGTACGCTTTGTAAGCTAAAGGTTGGGTGCGTACCCCTGAAGGTCAAAAGGCGCGAGTTTCATCTTTAAAAAGTTACTTGTGGTCACTTCTAGAGCCTTCTAGAAGAGTGTTTGACGTGTATTGAGCGCCTCCAGATGGTTCATGCATCCCTATGATAGAGGAACTTATCCCATCAAGAGAGGAGCTACCCATCCAAAAGAGGGAGTATCCCATTGATGTTGGAACTGAATAACTTCCTCTAGAACACTATAAATACAGGCCTTGGGCCAGAGGAGGGGAGGTTGAAGCTGAACATTCCAAAGGGTAGATGCTGCTGGAATTAGGACTTCCATTGTAAACTTGTGAGGCGAGATTACCATCCTTTCTTGTTGTCATATTGGAAGTGGGTGACCTTGTCAAAGTAGAGGAAAACTCTTGCTGGACCCTGGGAGGAACTTGCACAACACCAAGGCTCAGGTTGTAATGGTTCCTTTTTTGTTTCCTTAATACAAATAAGTCCATTCTTCTCAATGATTTGTTGTTAATGAATTATTTCATGTACTCCTTGGTCTATGTGATGAATATGCTTTGTTTTATGAAATATTCAGGTTTTATGTAATCGTTTGTCTTGTTAGTGTATGCAGGTCTTAAAGTGAAGGAGGAGCTCATCTGGATCAGCAAGGCTGGACTGCTACAACAAGCGTTGGACCTAAGGTAAGATCGGAAAACAATTGGTTTCTCATAGAATAATGTATGTTTAGAGAAGGATTGCTCTTGTTTGGTTTGTTTGTCACTAGAGAGTCTTAGACTCCTAGGGAGGTTAGGTTTTTCCGCAAAAATAACTCTTTCCGCATGACAAATTGGCGACTCGCTGGGGAATCCATTGATGTGATTGATTTTTCCTTTGAGTATTACTTTGATCTGAAAAGAGTCTTGTTTCTTTTGCTTTTTGGTTGCTTGATTGTGTTTTTGGGTGGCTTAGCTTAGGGTCGAGTTAGGACTTAGGTTTTCTTTATTTTACAGTAGTACGCACCCTCTGCGTTAGACACAGTGCGTACTTGTACGCACTGTATCTGTGTACACAAAGCGTGCACGCACCTTGTTAAACAGGCTGCCTGCGTACCCTGTTAAAATTGAGAAAATTCCCTTTTTTATCACTTTTCCTTTTAGATTTTGTTTTTCTTAGTCTTTACTACCCAGATCCACTGGTTGACTGTCAAAAATCTTCACCTGCACTTGTTCCATTAGTGTCGAAAGTTTTAGTGAAATTCCTTGAGATTTTAGCCTTAGGGTTTTGATTTTTATATTGATCCTGTAGTGACTTTGGGTTTAGAAGTTGCAAAGCCTTAGATATCTCTGGTTTTGTCAGTCTTCTTAGGAGTCGGACCAGTCGCAAAATCTACCCTCGTGAGCGACCTACCTTTGTGTTGCCTCTTTGCAAAATTTCAATATAACTTGTTCATTTAAAGTTGTGAATTTCATTTTAAAAAAGAACAAAAGAGATTGAGTTTTTGTTTTGATTAGTTTGTGATTCTGCATAAACTAGTCCTTGGATTAATCATTGCCAAGTAAAACATCCCAGAATCATCCTAGTAAGCTTTTGCTTCTTATATTAACTTGTTAGTGAAAGATTAGGTAAATTTCCTTTGATTTGCTTTTGAGTGATTTTTCATAGATTTTCATAGATCTTGAAATTTCTTTGATTAGATTAGTTTTACATG